>KN492979.1:16362-53206 GCA_000787155.1 Scartelaos histophorus
AAGCTTCTTTTCAAGATCTTTTCCCCCCCAAAACATTTTTGTTTTTGTTTTTTTATAAAAGCTGTACTTTAATTTCTCTGTTACTTTCTACCTAGCAGTGCTTCACAGTTCATTGTGATAGTTTACAGTTAGGGCTGCAAGATTCATCACAGTCAAATCGAAAACTCAACTTGAATGGACGTAATTAACAAATCATAAAGGCTGCACTTTTTAAAGTACCATCATTTCCTTCACAAACAACTAAATATCTTGCCTTATTCTGCAGAACTAGTGGTAACCCTGGAGTTTTGATCCATTCAAACCTGTTCTGAAATACATGTGATTCTTGTATTAGGTTTGTCTGTTCATAATCAGTTACATACATATACATACCAGTATGTATTTGAAATTGTGTCATTGCTCTCACAAACCCATCGACACATTGCTAGTATTTTGAAGCATTTCATTTTTTTGCCATTAGCACAGCTTCAGAACAGCGTTTCCAGATGGAAAAGGGAAGCAGCTGGGCCAGCTCTCATCCCAAAGTGTCATACAGTGTCTAACAGTGTCTTTCTCGCAAGTTTGCAATAAGTCAAATGTTTTATAATTACAAACAATGTGAAATGCATGCTATTGTTTTATGTATCTGTCAGTAATGCAGTGACAGTGTGCACATTTGTTTTATTTAATTGTCTAATGTTGTTAATGTTAATTTTGCATGTTTTTTTTTGTGTTGAGTTTAATGTAAAGCACTTTGGTGACCTTGAGTGTTGTAAAGGCCTTTATGAATAATATTTGATTGATTGACTGAAGACTTGCAAATGTAATCACAATTTAAGAAGAACTGAATTTTACTTTGTTCAATGTCATGTAGCCCTACTATCTATTTCCACTTAAATTGTATTTGTGTGGGTGGCAGGTCAGTGGGGCCGTGAACAATGCAGAAACTGGACTAAAACAACATTTGGAGCGTCTGGATGAGCTCTTCTCCACCAGGCCGGATCTGCTGCAGGCTCTGCGCTTCATGCAGTTAATGGTCAACAATGTAATCCAAGAGATGACAGCCCTCCCAGACCTGAACGCAGCCAACGCCGACCTGGGGACTGTGGCTGATCAAACAGCTTTTGTGGAGTATTACAGGTACATACAGATTTACATAGTTTGGAGAAAAGTCAATAATATTTTGTTACACAGAATTTTATAATGTTGATATTTTTAGCTTGAGATGCCAAAGTAGAAAGTAAGAGTAGCAGGGACTCTACAGCCAATATCAGTGTAAATATAAAAGTCGTAGTACAGTAATTGTACAAATATTGGGTCACTGTAGCTCTGCATTTTGATAGAGAAACTACTCAGTGATTGTACTCCTTCCAATGAAATATTAACTATTAAACTCAAATATTTATAAAAAGTGATTTATGACAAATATGGAACATACTTCTGATAAATCGCACACTTGAGCCCACAGATCCGCTCAGTAGACAAAATCCGTTTCATATTTTTCCTCCCTTCTCCAGTGGCAGGATAATTCGAATGCCGGGTCTTATCACATGTGAGTGTTCCCTTCAGGGATCCCATGACTCCAGTTTGTTCCACTAATTTCTTACTGCGTCTACCCCCATCAAAAGTACAAAAATCTGTTTCTACTCGCTCGCCCACCATTACAGCTGCCATACACACTGTTATAATGTTCGTACAGCTATTTTCAGAAGCACTGTATATGAGGCATGTTTGAATTAAGCACAGTTTTGGTTTGTTTACTTTCTCCGAGGCTTCTCCGTGGTGAGCTCTCAGTCATCCACCCCCTGGTTATCTACTGGATAATCTTCTCTACACTTTCTGTTTACTGTATTTTTAGCAGTTGGCTTCAGTTATGGTTATGATTCTTCACTACTGCACGAACTTTAAAATACTGTGAAATTTAGGCTTTTTATTACAACCAAATAACAATTCTGCAAGGCTGTGATCATTCGCAAATTAAATGTAATCTAAACAGGAAGCATTTTACATGAGGAAATATGTGTAAAAATTTTCAGATATGTGTGTTAAAAATGCCTAAAACTGACTACTGACAATACTGAATTGTTTTATTGTTTAGCCTTTTGACTGCTTTTCTCCAATTTCAGACAAACGATTCAGTACCACTGTGCCATCTCTAAACTCCAGCCTTATTTCTAGACCTTGAACCACACTCACTCATCTCTGTCTGGTTTATTGAATTCTCTGTCACAGCCACTGTGCTATAAATTGCCTGTTGTGAGTCATCTTTGGTCAATGATCAAATGTTTGTATTTTTGAGCCATGTGAAAAATGACATTGCACTTTACTACTGATTCACTGGAGAACCCCTTTGGTCATCCCTAATTGCAGGTAGCATTGAATATAAACTGTAACATCTTATCTATGAAATAGGGCAGCTGGATTAACCTCTGCAGTATATTTAATGACAACATTGTATACACTTTCTCAGCAGTATGGTGGGGTTTAATGCACATATGGTATATTGTTACTCTGACTTTGCTGGATTAAAATTTCCATAGGATTTACAATGCCAGCGGGGCTCGTATTGTCACTATCCGGAGTTAAAAGTGACTCATATATTCCCATATGTTTGGCTAGTCACTCACACATACAAGCTCAAGTGCGGACCAAGTGCAATCTGTTCATGTGAAAGACATTTCCAAAGCTTGAAAAATTCATGTCTATGGATTTGTGCTGCTGAATTATTAAGACAACAGGCTGGAAATTACCTGATGGAACAGATGGTCTCTAACCAGGAGACGATAATGCTGATATGTGACTTACACTGATCTATTGTAGTAGTGCGCATGAAGCAGTTCTTTAAGGGTACTACTTAAGTGAAAGTGAATAATTAGGTCTTCTTGTTTGTCTGTATCACAGGTGGCTCACATACTTACTGCTGCTGATTTTTGATCTGGTCATCTGCCTGACCATGTGCTTGGGAATGGCCAAACAGTCCAGATGGCTCCTCATCCTGTAGGTATCATCAACAAGTGTGAGACACAATTTGCACGTATAAAATATGTAGAGTTGAACAAAATAACCCCACTCCAGTCCAGCCCTAGTGATGTCTTTATATCCAAACTATCAACCAACTAAGCCTTAAGTAATGATTCAAATACAGGAAATCTGCACTGGCAACAATATAGTAGATGAGTTGTTTATTTACTGTAGATCTCAGTTAATATTACCACTAAAATATAATTACTGAAATGAGCCAACTAATTATTACTGAAAATGTAAAGCCAAACAGCAAAATAATTATTAAATACCACTTAAGTAAGTATTAAACAGAATCAGAAACAGAGAAAAGCTATGGCTGAATGTTGTAATCTTACCCAGTATCTTCAAAATTGGAACTCCAAATGCCCTTAAAGATCATATATGTGATTTTCAGTGTTTTAAAAACATGAAAAACAGAACTAGTTTTAAATAGTTTTAAACAGTTTGCAATGGTCCAGCGGTACTCCTCACTTAATATATGCATCTGAAGAATCCTAATTCAACCTAAGTGACCAATGCAGAGTGCCCACAACAGTAAAGCTCACAACAACTAGCATGCTAATGCTCATTTCCTATTTATCGAGCAATAAAATGCTTCTTAATTAGATGCAGATGTATGCTCACAGCAGACTTATTTGGACCTCAAGAGCTGTTTATACAATATATTTGTACTGGGGCAAGACAGATTTTACCAAATACTTGGCAAGAAAACCTTTTAGCTTCACCCGTGTTATTCTTCCTAATGTTGTCCTTCAGAACAAAAGATTAACCAATTAGTTCCTCATTGACAGAGAGAGTCTAATTTTTGCTGTCCCATTTGGTTTGGTTTAAGGGTGGAGACACAGATCTTGTTCTTGGTGCTCTCAGATGACACTGCTTAATGCCTATTGATTGTCAGAGCAGGACAAGTCTGCCCTCTCTACTAATTATGAAGTGCTCTTAGGCTGCTTTATGGGTGCGAGTCAAGTGAAACCCTTATCTGCCATGATGCTTTTTCCCTTCTCTCCATACTCGTCTCTAAGTTCCTGGGTGAGATGCGGGTCATTTTTGATATTTCATAAAGGCCTTGTTAAACTGTAAAAGGGCGAGGGAAAAGTCAAGTGGTTCACAGAAGAAAGCCCGTAGTGATTGACAGTGCAGCAGCTAAATGAAAGTTGGTGCAGGGATGTTGCAAGCGGCACCCAGCAGGGCAGAACTGACGTGTGCAAGAGAAAAAGCACTTTGAGTATTTCTGTCTTTAGGCATTTGCTTCTGCAAGATCTCTATTAAAGTATAGCTCAAGTCCATATAAATAATGTTTTTTTTCAGCTATGTTAAATGAGGAAATTCAGAAAGCTGTTAATTTAGGTATAATGTTTGGATAACTTAAATGTATTCCAGTGAGTTAAAAGGATTTTAGGAAGCAAGTGAACACTTTCTCATTAAAGATGTAGAAGACAAGTCTTTGTGTGAGTATGACAAAGATGATATCATGAGGGCAAGACATTTCTTCTTCTTGGAGTCAAACATCCCAAAAATGCCAACTCTAGAGGGTGTGTCTCTGCCTGCAGTGGATACTTTACATTATTATTACATTAGTTGTATGAAATGACTGTGCTGAATCAGTGGAAGGAGGAAACAAATAAGACATACAGTTCAGTTTGTTGAATAAATCAATATAGCATCTGATGGAAAGTTGCTAGAATACATAAAGTCTGTACATGAACTGTACATTTATTTCACAAGTGGTCATAACAAACTAAAAGTAGTTAAGTACTGTATTGAAGTTTTTTTTTGTTTTACCAGATACCAGATTTAAAAAAATCTGGTATCTGTTCTTTTTTTTGTACATTTTACAGTGGATACTTACTTTTACTTCACCGTGTTTGAGAGCAGGTATTGGTACTATCTACTCCACTACATTTTTTAACTGGACTGAAAAGTAAAAGTTATTTTTAAGTTTAAGACTTGTTGAAAAGTTTGGTTATTTTTAAGACATTTGTAATTTGTGCAAACACAAATATACAAAATTCAACACAAATCTTTATAAAAATCACTACATTATTTGGCTCTCAAACTCTGCGCAAAATACTTTTACTGTTACTTCGATACTGTCACTTTTTCATGTGATACCTTTACTTTTACTTGAGTGTTTTTTTCTCTATCTGCACTTTTACTTAAGTAACAAAACTGAGTAGGCCTCCTACTTCCACTACTGACGGTCTGTGCAGCTTGAAATTAAATTAAATTGTTGAATTGTCCAGCAAAAGCCAGAAAACAAACTACAAAGGTATACTAAATATAAAAAAAACAAGATTTGAGGTACAAATAGAACATTATTCATCTCCCTTTTCTTAACTGTATTTTTCAACATGTCTTTTTCCATTTGCTGTTTCCCTGCAGGATCATGGGGTTGGTGATGTTGTCGATGATACTCAGCTGGGTCTCACTGGGAGCAGACATGGCTACTGCTGTGGTGAGAAAGTTAGACTCGATACAGTCTTATTGTATTCTCCCTATGAATAAAAGTAGAGATGGTATGATTTACACTGATGATAGATGATAGTTACTATTAGCTCTCTGTTGCCTTTCAAAAATCAATGCCTTTTTCCAAACCAAAGACCCACCTAATAGTATGTTTTGGCCTTGGTGTAATAGTTTATTTTGCAATGTTGATATAAACACATTCAATTCAAGTCAGTATACTCCTGTGCTTTTCCTAACCCCATGAATAGGGAACATGCATTGCATTCACACTAAACATTTGCCAACTCATTCATAAACCACAGCACATTAAAAGTTAGGTGTTTGCTATAGCAACCATGCAAGGAAACAAGAAAACAAAAGACAACTCATTTCTAATTCAGTAGTCATAGTGTATTGTGCTGAGAAATAATTTAGCTTCCTCTGTCGCTGAGACCAGTGACTGTGTGTATGACAAGTTGATAGATTGTCTAATGGCGGTTCAAAAACAGTCCACACTTTGCGCTTTGTGCTTGTTCTACATTGTAACTATGTAGAATTTCTAATGTCTTTACTAGAACATGTAACTGCTCCAGAGAGAATATGCCTAATATTCTTGTTCTTAAGATAGCTCTTTCTAGTAATACATCCTTAAATCCCCTCCTTTCCACACAATACACTTTGTACAGTCTTATCCCTGGTAACAGTGACAGATGGTGCCCTCTTCTTGATTGCAGCCACATGTTCCTCGTGCCCGGATTAGTAAAGCTGTCGGGACACTCCATGCTTTCTTCACTTCTCATGTTCACTCTCTGTTCACTTTAGAGGTCTGGATTATCCCACTGAGGTTGAGAGATTGTGCAGCAGATGATTCTTAACCTGAAATTAGGCATATGGTTTGCATAAAGTGGATCTATGTTTTAGCTCTTTCACATGCAAGGCCTTAGACTCAACTTTGCTCATTACAATGCAACATGACCCTGCATTAAAATGTCTGACCTTTGTGAAAAGCATATCCTGCATAGTGGAATCCACTACTACACCTTGTGTCTTGTAGCTCACAGTCAGACAGCCAGAGTGAGGGCTGATCAGGGGAATATCAAGTGGCTATTACAGATTTAAGGCTGTTCCTTGCAAATACATGAGCTGTCTACATGCACAGATCTCTTATATGAATTCAAATATGTGTGGAATTACAACCAGACCTCGCTGCACCTGTTTGTCATTTGAACATGATGCAGCAAATTGGCTGCCATTTTGAAATAAGACTATATTCATATATTTTAAAAAAAACTTAAAAGGTTATACATATTTGATGAGATAGAAATTGAAATCTAGGGTGTGGGCTGCTTTGAAAATTTAAATTTCCTAGTGGCTGCCTATTACTGTGTGCCATGTATTAGAGGTCTGCTGCTGACCACAGACAGACCCTGACTATGTTGCTGAATTGTATTAATTCCTGTGGCCCTCCATAGTTGTATTATTAAAAAAGTATGTAGTTAATTATGTTCATGATTATGTTCATGCAACAGCCTATATGCTACGGGCTATATATACACACATTCTTGCTTACTTTGCATCATTTGTTTGATGTGGTTTTGAACTTGATTTTACATAGACCAATCTTCATAACTCTCTTCTCCTTCACAGGGCACTAGTGATTTCTGTGTGTCTCCAGACAAATTTATTGTGAACCAAACCAAGGATGTCATTACTGCTGGTATTCACTCGACCAAATCTGTATTAACACATCTATTCAGATATGCACCTCCCAAATGTAACCTCATATTGTGATTTTCTTTCTCTTCACAGATGTTGCACACTATTACTTGTTCTGCAGTCCTAATCTACCAAATCCTTTCCAACAGGTATTGACAAAATATCCAGTGTGAAATTTCTGAATACGCTACACAACTGTTGCTTTTCTTTTTACATGGCATTGTAATTACTGGATAATATAATGCTCTAAAGCATGGCAGCCTTGTGTTAATTCAATCAAGTAATTCATTTTCTACTGCCAATTTAATTTTCCTTATGCATATGCAAGTTTCCCGTTCTTATAATTACTAACATCATTTAACTATTTGTTTGCTGTAGATGAAGAGTGATGGTAGCCACGGGGTTTTGTATTAAAATGCAATCACTTATGTGGGGCTTGAATTGTACTAATCTAAACCAAAAACCACTCTAGTAAAGTAGTGCAGTGTTGCCTGTATCTTGGCCAACATTGTCCAATTGCTGAAGGTTTTTTGTAGCCAAAGCCATAATAATATGTCACATCTTCAACAAACAAATCTTAATCCATGCCAAATAATGATTAATCCATGTTTATTTACCACTGTCCTATCCATTTTGGGATTAAATTAAATCTCTTTAAGTGGGTAAGGATAATCTCCTATCCGATGGCCTAGTTGATATAAATATTGCTGCTTTGTTTGTGTTTGTGGATTTGTGATGTTGAGGCTTGCAATGGGTGGGCGAAGCTGAGGGTGTCTGGGGATAATCTTTTTGTCTGAATTGGGATGTCCCGTGTTAAGCAGAATTATGAAGCCTTACTTAGCACCAGAATACATGACATGCCACACTCAAACAATGCTGATGGCCTCATTGTTTTTGTCGGTGTTTATGTGGTTGTGATTAAGTTTTTGTTTTCACAGTCCCTGACAATCTGCCAGCGCTCTGTGACCACCATGCAAATCCAGATCCAGAACTTACTGCGGTTAACGGTGCCCATCTTTCCCTCTGCTGAGGTAAGTGCCTAGGCTGACAGACACTATTATCACACTCTCTAAAAAGCTGTGAAGCATTCGCTCCACTTTTATTCCTTGTTGTACAGAAAGACCTTTTGGGGATCCAACGACTGTTGAACTCAACAGAGTTCAGTCTGAACCAGCTAACAGCCCTGCTTGACTGCCGTGGAATACATAAGGTAATGGGAACCATTTTAGAGCTCACAGCACTCCTGTGATTGCCATCTTTAACAATCTGTACATCTATTTTATTTTAACAATATGGTGTAGTAAGAGCAGCAGACTTTCCCACAATATGAACTAAAATGAGTGATAGGGTACTCAAATAAGGATCCGATAAAGGCAGCATAAAGATGAATCTATTGTAGATGGTCACTGTGTGTGCAATAAATTACAGTATTATACCAATATGCGTTAATGTACTTTTAAAATGTGGCCATACTGACTTGTCAAAGCGTGACCTTGTGAGATCTCAGAAGCTCAGCATGGGCCTGATAGTACTTGGATGGAAAACCACTGGTAATTTCAGGTGCCACAGTGGGGTGCCAGTGGCAAAACACTGTTGCTGTGTCCTTAGGCAAGACACCCACACTAGTATCAGAATGGTGTGCGTGTGCATGATTGGTGGTGGTCGGAGGGGCCAATGGCATGGTTTGGCAACCTTGCTTCCTTCAGTCTGCCTCAGGACAACTGTGGCTACAATGGTAGCTTACCACCACTGAGTGTGGAGAGAATGAATAATGCTTTGTAAAGTGTCTTTGAGTGGCCCAAAAAGTGCTGTATAAAACTGATCCATTAAAATGATCACAGTATACAAATATTTAGTTTGTATTATACATAATATCATACCTTGGATTAGTAACCATTAAAATACATGCTGACAAAAAACACATAACAAATGACATTGTATTATAAGATATAACCAAGAGCAAAAGGCTTATCCATAATCTGATCTCTGATTTGTATTGATCTTCAAAACAGCAAATTTAAAAGCCAAAATATGCAGTACATACTGCATATGTTAGGTGATTGTATCCCCCAAAATGGAGTAAAATGTCTTAAAGATATATAGAAAATATGTCAGATGTTGTGACTGAAAGCCAGGCTTTTATGTGATAGAAAGGATAATGTTTCGACAGTGTTTGATGCATCCATTAATGACTTCCTGTGTCCATCCTGTAGGACTATGTGGACGCCCTAATAGGGATGTGTTATGACGGGGTGGAAGGGCTGCTCTACCTCTCTTTGTTCTCTCTGCTGGCTGCCTGTGCTCTCTCTGCCATGCTGTGCACAATCCTGAGAGTGTGGACACTAATGGGCAGCAGGTCAGCTCTCAGTGACCCCCTTATCCCATTACACAGCAGCCATAATGCACTGCTGCACCGTGTTAACTCATGCACACCCTCTGACTCCTCTGTGCTGTCTCCAGAGACCGGGAGTATGACGACATCGATGAGGAGGATCCCTTTAACCCCCAGGCCAGACGTCTGTCCTACAACCCCAGAAGGTCTAACATCCACAGTTTTTGTAGCTATACAAGTAGCATTGGCAGTCAAACAAGCCTCCCACCTCCTCCTCAGTCTGCTTCTAACACTTTACAGCCCCCTGAATACATGTAAGAAAAATACAGTGAAAGCATGTCAGTACCAGTGTTCCAACTTTACCACCTTTGTTTTTATTCTGTCTCAGGAATCAAGCCATGCTGTTTGGAGGCAACCCTCGTTATGAGAATATGCCACTCATAGGAAGAGGATCGCCGCCACCATCGGTGCGTTGGCCCTATGAGGCCCTTGTGTCTCTAGTATAATGAGGCCAATGCCACTGCTGCCCTCCATTCTGCTATAACACTAACTGGAAGCATGCCTCTACACCACAAGCATAACAATATAAGAGAGATCTATGAACACCTTTACTAGTGAAGGGAGTCAGCAGTGGGATTTGGAATGAAGGAACATTGCCCTCTACTGGCTACTGGTGGAAATTGATAAATCTTTCAGATTAAAACAATAGATAGGTCTATGTCAGAATGTTTCAGAGGGGAAAGATGGTTGAATTGCTGTGAGACTGAAAGTATGAAAGGTATTTAGTGTTAAGCATTTGAACTTGAATGAATATCTAGGAACAGCGTTATTAGAAATAGACATGGCTGGTAAATTCAGGGATATTTTTAATTCTATTCATAAATGTTTTGTTCTTTACATTTACTATGCATACTAAACCACTAACACACTTTTTAATTTAACTTTCATTGCTTTGCCCAGACATTTAAACACTGTAAGTGCTTTGTTCTCCATTTTTACCCCACGTTGAAAAACTTAAAACTAAATAAAGTATATTATAATGACCTGATTTTAACTAATTTGCATACTGTTTTGTTCCATAACCTTCTGCTCTGTGAGTGATGTATGTCCCTGTACTGCCCCTGTGTCAGCTAACATGTGATACTTGGCAGCCTACCTTTGTTTGATCATAATTATGTTTTTATTCCTTGCAGTACTCGCCCAGTATGAGGACCCCATATATGTCCATAACTGAAGCGCAGATCAGACATTTCGGGACTGACTTCCAGATATAACCTTCTACATATTGCTTCTTTAAATCATGTAGAGAAACACTATAAGACTCTGGGAATGTCCTCGAGCTTTTGTCCTCTTTACGGCAGCCTTTAGCTGCTGTAGGACATGACTACAGGCCATTATTCTGAAGCCTTGGATAAAATGACTCGGATGTTTTCTGATTTATAATGGAGATGCTGTCGCTCAAACTTGAGCAACAATGAATGTTTGTTAGATTGCAATCATTTGGTTTGCATTAATACAGCTAGTAAAATCTGGTCAGTATATTTCTGAATTATTGCAGAAAATAGGCATGGGACACAGTAGCTATTATTTGCGTACTTTTTAAATATGACTGGCATCAAGACAAAGAAATGCTTGGTTGAATAACTTTATCGGATCAAAGACTGAAAGACTGATGCATGTTTGAAAATGTTTTCTGCATTGACCATATTATAGACTTGTTGCAAACTTTTTTAATTATTATTATTTTTTCCCTGTAAATATTGTATGTTTTAAGGAAAACTCCATTGGATAGGCCTGCCTCAATTGCCTTAACTGTTATGTATTGTTCGTGTAAATTGTGCACTGTCTGTTATATTTTATGTGACATGAAACCTACATAAAACATTTATTCTAAAGCAAATTGTGTTTCTTTTTTCCAAATCGGATTCTTACCTCATAGACCGTATGCCTATGCTAAAGCGATGAAGTTTGTCCTGATCCGCTTACCGTAGAAGACGCGGAAAAACGAACCAAAAGAGATGGCAGCCAGTTAGCCAGTTAGCCTTGTAAACTTCTGTTTACAATGAGATTATGTTGAGTTTAATGCTGTACAATTTCTGTTGATCTCGAGGATGCAGTGGGGATGTGGCTAAATAATGGGAAATGTTTTTGGGAGAAAGAGCCAAGCCTCTCGTGTAACGGACCAGGACAAAGCCATCTTGGTGAGCCTCTGGATGCTAGCAGCAGCAAATAAATCCCGTTAACCCACATTATGGTTATGCAGGTTAGGGAAGATACACACCGATAATACTCTGCATTTTAATTTTAATGTATTGAACTAAGCATTATCAACCCCCCCAAAAAAACACAAAATAAAAAAACCCTACCTGATGATAATACAATTGATATCACACCGTTTGCCAGTTACTAAAGTCCTTGGATTTGCTGAATTTGTTATGTTTTCATATTCAGCAATTGAAACAGCAGAGAGATAAGCTCAAGCAGTATCAAAAAAGAATCACCCTGCAGCTGGAGAAAGAGCGTCTTCTGGCCAAGCAGCTAGTGAAAGATGGCCAAAAAAAGTAAGTATGAATAATGAAACTGGTCAAACAGAACCTATGATAATAACAACGCAAATGTTTTTGTATTTATTCTTTGCAGAAAAGCACTGTTCCTTCTTAAAAAGAAAAGATACCAGGATCAACTCCTAGATAAGACAGAAAACCAGATTTCCAATTTGGAGCAAATGGTAATTCAGCAAAGCTATTCAAAGTAGACCTGACCTATAATATTGGGCTTTTGTTTGAGTTATAGCATGTGGATGTGATGTTAGCCATCAGTTCCAGTTTCCTGTTATATGTAATATTTTGAAGATTTTTTTTTTTCCTCATTCAAAATATATTTTATTTGGTTTTAAATTGTTAATCATCATTTAATTAATAATGTATCAATCTGAAACCCCATGGTTATTCTCTTTATTACTTTACATTAAATCTATACTGCTCTTTGCTTCTGTCCGCTGTACAGTATATCTATATTTCTGTATTATATTATTTTCTATATTCCATATTTTACACAGGTGCAAGACATCGAGTTTATGCAGATTGAGATGAAAGTAATTGAAGGACTCAAAGTTGGCAATGAATGTCTCAAGCGTATGCATGAGGTTTGTTTTCTCAAGTCCTAAAATGACACCATTACCTCCTCCATATTTCCTCTTATGTGGTCTTTAATGTGATTGCTTGGTGTGGGAAGTTTTTTATATGACTGATGCACATTGTTTGAAGATTAAAGAATTAAGAGGCATTGTGATGATTGCTACACATTTTAGGGCACATAGTTCACAAAATGAATTGTATTTTGTATTTATAATATGTTACATCAATAACATATTTGCTTTCATCTGGTTTGTGACAGATTATGTCAATAGAAGATGTGGAAAGAATTTTGGATGAAACACAAGAGGCAATTGAATATCAAAGGGTAATTCCTAACTTAATCTGCTGCTTTTTAGGCGAATAAGCTCAGTGACTACTAATTCAGTTTTATGAAAACCTTAAAAGCTATTACATTATCTCACTTTTTGTATTGTTTAGATATGTTGGATAATAAAAATGTATTTGCAGCAAATTGATGAAATGCTGGCTGGATCTCTGACGCAAGAAGATGAGGAAAACATTTTGGCTGAGCTCGAAGCAATTACTCAGGTGAGTATTCAAGTGTAGCTTTTATTACTTCATTTCTCAGACAATTCCCGGTTTTAACTATCAAAAATGTTATCTTAAGGAACTGTTGGGTGTTTGGAGACAATGTAGCCACTTTATTTAATTGACATACTTAATTGAGTTTTCTCATTATGCAATAGAGGACTGCCTGTGGTTTAATGGTTGACCTCATCCTTTATGTTGGACCACAGTAGTAAAAAAAAGTTGACTTCTTTGAATTTGATGTAATTTACACCTCTTGGTATCTTGAGCAGGGAGAAGACATGGCACTTCCAGAGGTTCCAGATGAAGGCCTACCTGAAATCTCCGAGGTAGCTCAGGTTGAACCAGGTAAAGACTCTGCAATTATTCACATTTGTAGAATAAAAAAAAAAATATATAGATAGATAGATATAATTTATGTTTTCCCCTTTTTTTTAGAAAGAAGAAAAGAAAAACCTGAGAAGGAAATGTTAACTGCTTGAGCATCAAGTTTGTATTGATACTTTTTGCATCTGTTACATGTAAAAGTATTTGTAAATGTATTTCTAAGGGTAGTGGAAATATTGGGAATGCATGCGTAATTTATTGTACTTGTTAACCTTGTAACACTGAACATGAGACCAGTGCTCAGACTTTACTTGAAATTATTGGTATAGTTGATTTAATGTTCAAACAAAGCATTTTTCTGTCCCAGACTTCTCTCACTTTTATTAACAGTTTAATTCATAATGTATGAATTTTTAGATGTTTTACACCTGAAATGCATTTTACATAATAAAAAATGCGTGGCTTCTTTATGTTCTGGTTATTTAAGTTATTTTAATTTTGTGTTTTATAGGGTTTCCCAGGAGAGGGCGCAATTGGCAGAGTATTGGGCATGTTCATGGGGAAGTGATTTTGTTGAATCTGTCAAGTAGTCCTACTTGATTCAACTTTCATATTAACTGTGCAGGAATAAATTCGATCTGTACCATCAAAACAAAAAGAGCTTGTCAATAATATAGATTTGCAACATTTGTTTTTACCATGTTTTATAATTCTATTTTCTAATATTATCAGCGTCTTTGACAAACCTTTTCCGTATTATTTCTAAATGTAGTGCTGCGAGCAGTTAATTGTAAAATGATTTAGATTACGTCACTCAAGTTCTGACATGACCCAAAATCTTATGTTCTAGTGAGCATGTAAATTCCAGCAGAGGGAGGGTCCGTGAAGGCAGCAGCGCTCTGCTGTAGTGTGGTGTCTAGTGCGCGAAAGGTGTGCTCCAGTTGGAGAGGGCTTCAGAGAGCGCAGCAGCATCGCTCTGCGGCTGGTCCTACAGCAGCTTATTCGAAGAATAAGCAGCTGCATTTGACACTTTGAACCCCGATTTCGCACGGATACACGTTACAAGGAAATATCGTTTATGGTCCTGGCTGAAGACTTCACGATGTCTCGCACCGACGAGGTCCACCGCATGACGGAAAATGTCTACAAGGTACGCGTCAACTGCGACTAATGAATAAAGTTTTCAATTACCTATCCCCGTACGTTTATGTCCTACTGAGGAAATGTCCTGATTTTTTGCATGTGTTCTTTCGCCAAATTCGTGCTCTTTGATCATCATTCTCTCGTAGTCTTTTAGGATTTCTTTCCCTGCCCAGAAAACACCTGATTTGCTTCGAACCAACTCCCTATGTCTGGTGGAAACGCACCGGCAATTGGTGCAGGCGTTGTTGTGTTTCTTTTGTAATGTCTTCCAAGATAAGAGTACTTCAGGCCATTTCTCGGGTTTCTCTGCTGCTTTACAAGGACGCAGTGAATTCCAAGAGGGAGAGTAGGAAGGGCAGGAGGAGGCTCTGTTGCAACAAGTAAACATTTGCCCCTCAGGGCTTTGAGCAACCAGACCTGTTCTTTTTGAAAGACTGGCAAACTTAATATTCATCCATAATTGAGTTGTTTTATGGCAGAGCCCCCCATAATACTCACTTGTGTAATAAACCTGCACCATGGGCATTTTTGCTGTCATCTGTGTAAAAGTAATGAAAACAGGCTGGACACAGAAAGACTCTTAATAAGAAAGTAAGTCATTGCCATTGTGAGCCTGTCTTAGGTAATCTTTGTCTTGGAATGACAACAAAACTGGAACCACACCTGTTCCTGCCGAGTGAATATATCAAATGTCCATTTAGTGCTCAAGACAGGAGGCATATAAAGGTAAATGTAAAAAATAAATAATGGCTTGATGGAATTAGCTAACAGTGTGACACAGTCCTCTACAAACATGGAGGTGTAACCCTGTTTGACTGAGTTAAGAAATGAGTCACAATTGAATTCAATTAAAATTGTCAATATCTGTGAATCACAAATGCTGCACATATTTGGATTCCATATTTTCCTCTACCATCAGAACAAAAAATCCATCTTATTGTTTTTGTGTTAGTCAGTTCAAGTTAGACCAGTTACTAGTTTAGACCTGTACATGTTTGTGTATTTTAGTTGTACTTTTGCAGTCCTCATTTCTCTCAAAGATTAATCAAAATATGTTTAATATGCATTGTAAATCAAATATGGACTCTGCCAAGTACAGCATTATTTTTCTGCAAATTGCGGTTATCTTTTCCACAAATTGTGCCGCCTTATTGATCCCTTTAGTGGTAAAAGACTTGACTCGTTACATCATCACAGCCCCTCTGTGCCCCTTTACCTTGAAATAAACTCCAGCCTTAAGCCAGTGGAAGATCTGCTTATTGAAGGCCAAAGCCCAACATGGGGGTGAGGGGCGTGCAGTTTCACCAGGGAATAACTGTATCAAAAAGAGGTCAGACGAGCGTTTCTCATCCTCCTCTGCTGAGCGGTGACGTAGGAGAGTGGTTCTTATGCTGGGCTGATTGCAAAGCTAATTTGTATTCTGTTATACAGTGCATTAGTAATGCAGGGAAGTCAAAAGGCTATCCCAGAAAGCACAGGGGCCGAGGCTCAAGCATTGCAGTACGCCCAGACCTGCACAGTGTAACGTGAAAACTGTCTAACTGTAAACTGTTTGTGAAGTACATTATCTGAGAATAGGAATTAATTTGTGAATCGCTGGATTGTTCTGGGGTTTCACATTACAGCATCCTCAGTAAAGAATGGAAAGATTTCAGACTTTATCAGGCTCTTAACTTAAAAATGTGGCACATACAAAAAGTTTCTTCTCAGAGTGACAAAATGTTCCAGAAGCAACAGTTGTGTTTTTTTGTCTGAACATTGTAGCCTGTCTCTGGGGTGAGTCCTGTCACAGGCCTGTCACAACCACAGAGGCACCACTGGGGACCTGCCCCTGTGCCAAAGGCTCACATAAACTCTGCTCACTTCTGCTCTCCTTTGCCTTTTACTCAACTCAAAGTTTTTCTACACTTTTTCACTATTGAATGGCATTACGAGAATGTACATTTTGTTGAGCCTCTTTTACATCAAGACAAAATTACTGCGTGAGATTGTTATATTACATGATTTATTATGTTTAATTGGGAATTACATTTCAAAATGAAAATTTGTCATTAATTTAATCTCAGTCAAATTAAAGGGCCACAATATAACTTTTAGGTGTTTTTCTGAGTGTGCCACTTGTTTTCCCCCATGTAGATGTTATTGCTTTGTCTGTAATGTTCTGCAGTGTGATTTTATAACCTCATCTCCATGTAGAAATGAAAGTGACTATCAACAAGCCAAGTTACAGGTCAAATCTGTGGAGAGGCAACACTCCTTAAAATGCAAGGTATTTCTAAGCAATAAAACATCTGTAACAGAATAAGTGCATGATGAATAAGTTTGAAGTCATACTGCGGAACATTCTTGGCAAAGTGCTAACATCTCCATAGAGATGATGAACAGCTCACCACAGAAGTTGCATAATGCACCTAATGATCTAACTAAGCTATGGATAATGTTTGTGTCGTTCCATAAAACCTGGTTCTGTTTTCTTCTGGTACATGTAAAAATGCATCTGAGGACAGTAATTGTGTGTGTTTGTCCCATGAGCATAGAGACATCTCCAGAGGAAAGGGGGATCTAAAAACATCAGGTTATTGCTCGTGCAGAGTCATTGCAGTCGTCAGTTGGGCAGATCCTGAGTAATGGCATGGGAGAACAGGGCAGTAACTCCTCCGCTCTGACTCATAACACTCTTTGTATTGTGTATTTAACAGGGCTGGGACGTTTAATCACGGTGGGGGCCAAATTCCAGGTATATGATCTGGATCCAGACTTGGTTTCTTTGATTAACTGGTTGTTCAGTATGTTAACACATGCATATGGCCTATAGGGGTAATTAATCTGATCACTATAGAATCAAACACTTTTGTGAGACTTTTAAAACCAAAATGCATTTCAGTCATTTCAGTTCAATCTGTACTCCAAAAAAGTACCGCTGTTTTGTCACATTAACTTTATTTTATCATTCAGAATGTTTTATTTTCTAAAACTGGGTCATTTACCAGAGGAATGGTAATGTATTAGATCATGAGAATAACAGAAAATCACGGAGATGGATGTTGCTTGGTTAATTGTGCAATACTTTCATGTTTTTGTAAAATTTGATACTGCGACATCCATATTGGCCTGTAACTTCACACACACTGAAACAAGATATTGTGATATTTTAGGCTTTTGTTTTCTCGTGAAACTAACCCATTCGGAAATAAGCCCATTGGAGGACTGGCTGCATTGCCTGTTTTGCTTGCACCTTGTTTTCACAGTAAATGGGTCAGTAAAGAAGATTAGAATGCTTTAACAATGTACCGTACATCGTTTAAGTATGTGCTATATATTGCACAAGATATAAATGAGTAACTGTCTTGCTCAAATGTGGCTGGAAGTCCTTTTTGCTTTGGTAATGGGTGGAGACAGACTCCCCATAGCGTCTTACTTAATCAGCAGGGAGTCCACCATATCATCGCAGCGTGAGCCTGTGTTACTCACTCTTGGTCATAGACAGGCAGTTCTGCGTCGTCCAGTCATTCTCACGGCGTCGGGTCGAGGCGTATCTGCTCACGAGGAGGCCGTGCGTCGCCGGTTGCCGCGGTGATGCATTTAGTTGTATCACTATAGGCGTCTAAGGTCAAGCCTATTAACTTGCAGTGGATGAGGTCCGGTCAGGCTTAGGAAAGAGCACGGTCAGGTGAATAAACAGATTAATCAGACTTTAAGAAGAGTGGATTCCTATAGTTACTCAACATTTACTAGTAGCTAACTTGCTTTAATATGATTTGTTACCGAATAGAGTCAAGACAAGAGTGGCGCTGTCTTTTTTAATGCACCTTTGCTGTTGTTTTTGAATGCTACTTTTTGTTTCATTCAAATCCATTCAAATTAAATCCCTTAATAGTTTCCCCAACCCCAGTGCAGGAAGTTATGAAAAGTAAACTTGATCATACCAGGATTACTGCTCCAATTATGGTCAAGTAGTGGTATAAATGACCAAAATGTGAATAAAATTGCATAATTGAATATCACAAAAACGCCGCAACTCACCACATTTTTGAAATTCTGAAAATCGAACCGCATCTTTGAAATCCCTAAGACAATTTTTTGCATGTCTTATATTTGATCAGCCATAAAGTGCTAAATAGGCAAGGTTAACTGTGTTATTTTGTGCAGATTTCAAACACACCCGTCAGGTAAAGAGAGGAGAGAAGGGCGTGCCTCTCTTACTCTCAGCCCTCAGGACAACGCACATTTTCCCATGCAACACCACTCCCTGACAGTCAACAGCGCTGGAAAACACAAACACATGCAATTTTATCTAATAACTGTTTTGATTGGGATGAAATGGTTGTTTAGGTTACCGAGATCAGGTGTGACGCAGAGTCTGGTGTCAAAAGTTTTGCCACGTAATATGAAGGGATTTTCTATTATATGGGTTTGTAATAAATGCTATTGAATAATACTTGTTTAAAATATTAACCTAATTCTGTTAGATCAGTGCCTTTATTTTCTTGTCATACAGACTTACAGATCCTAACTGATAGTAAAATTGGTATCAAACCTAGAAATAGAATCACATAAATACAAGCATTTCTTCCATTCTTCCAAAGAATGTAATTGTATATGGTCTTTATCCGAACTATTATACCAACTTGCAATTTTGAGCTGAAATGTATATTCTGCTGCATAAAAGAGTGTCTTTGACTGTTAAAAATGACTATAAAAATCAGAATTGAATAATATTGAACCCAGAGTAGGCCTACTGGAAGCAGAAACTTGAAATTATATTATCATGACAAGACTATTGTGAAATACCTGCTGTGACTATACTCTATGGTTCTAATTTCAACCACAAAGTAATTAGTTTTTTCAGTATTGTTCAGCGTACGACATATGTCTGGTATCAACCGTTTGTCTCTCCAGTTGAATATAGGCCTCTCAGGATAACACATTTTGAAGCATAATGTATTGCTACAAAGAAATATTGCAATAAACTACAATGAAACTTCTTTATGCCACTGACACAGAGCAGGAAAATCCTAGCAAACCAGTTTTTAAAAAGGCAGTTTCATTACAAGGCCTGAGTTGCAACATATAAAAAGCAGAATTAACCTATAATTAACCATAGAAACGATTTGATCTACCCTCTATAGTTCAAATTTTACTTTATAACTTAAAAATGGCAAACATTTCCCACTATTGCAAGAGGTGATTGTACACACGATAAATAATGAGACTCCAAATATATTCCATTTATTGAATGATACATCACTATGGTAATTATCAGCACAATTATGCCCTTTAAAGGACCCATATTATACTCCATCCATCCATCTTCTCCCGCTTAATCCGGCTGGGTCGCGGGGGTAGCACGCTGCCCATTACACTATGCACCAGACCCATACCCTATGAACCCCTCTGCAGGTGGTGAGCCACAGGAGGGAGGGACTGATGGTCAATGGTCACTGTTCATAGGGTGTTGCATGTTTTTGGGTGGGGGAAACCCATCCAGACACGGGGAGCAAACATGCAAACTCCACACAGAAAGGCCCGGGCGACCCGGGGATCGAACCCGCAACCTTCTTGCTGTGAGGCCTGAGTTTTGCCACTCAGCCACCGTGTCGCCTAGCATATTATACTATTTTCTGTTATTATGTTTTATTTTATTACGTTTTTCCTCATGCAAAGCTAACTGGAGTTGTGTTTTGCCTCATTAACACGTTATTACCCAAATCCTACGTAATTAGGCCGAGCTCTTCTCACTGAAAACACTCTGTTCCACCTCGTGATGTCATGCGGCAATACAGGAAGTGCTCCACTGTGTTTTTAATGTGCATACACCTTCAATAGAATCATTTGGATGATATCAGATCTGTAATTGCCAATCTCTAGTGAACAAAAAGTAGGCGTTAACATTAAAACTATCACATCATGACATCACAAGGTGGAACGGAGCATTTTGAGGTTTGGATATATAGACAAACTAATGGACTACTTATACATGATATATTTATGATGATGTAGTAACATTCTAGCATGAATAAAACCTCACAAGGACCCACTTCCACAAAATATAGGACCTTTAAGACGTATCCTGTGTAGTAGTTACTCACGTACAGGCAATATTTTAGTGACATTGGCTGGACTGAAGTGTATGATAGTGTGATGATGATAGAAGGAGGACTCCAATTTCTCGTGTGGGAGATCTGAACAGGTGGTCTCTTAGCAACAACGTGCCATTATTCTTATGTGTTTCTGTCATATCATTGTGCTAAAAGACTCATCGCCAGTGAGGACAATTATGACAGTGAGGTTACGCCATGTTTTTCCACTCTTTACATGTGTTTGTCTGCAGGATTACACACAGTCAAATTGACAAAGCGCTGTACAAAAACCTCATAAAAACGCGTTCTCTGAGGGAGTGAATTAACAAGTTTATACGCCACCATCCATCATTGTATTTAGCGTTTTCGGTGGAGGGATATCACATCAGGTGCCACTAGGCTCATAACGGTGTAATTCAATGGAGTTTTGAAAATGACTTCAGCTGCCGAACATCTGCCTCCAGAATATACGGTTTCAACAAGTTTATTCCTGCTTTAGCCTGGGGCGTGCTGAGGATTGCATTATTCTTCATTGCCAGTGGAAGAGCACAGTTGTTCCATGGCTTTGACTGTAGCAGAGTGAAGGACTATTGCTCCGCACGCCCACCTTCTCCGAGTGTACGGGGGCGGATGCTTTAGAGGCGCTTGCTTTTCTTTTACTCATCACCATTTTTTTTTCTTTCTTTTTTTTTTCTTTCTTTTTTTTCTTAATAGTTAATAAAAAAAGTTTGAATAGACAAAGGACGGAGACTAGAGATGCTGGAATCCAAGGCTGTGGTGAATGACTGCACACAATGTACATGTGAAATACTGAAACGTGCATTTCTGCAGCTCCAGACATGGCAACATACTTGGCAATTCAATTCAATTCAATTCAATTCAATTCAATTTATTTTTGTATAGCCCAAAATCATAACAACAGTTATCTCGGCGGGCTTCACAAAATTGTTAAAATAGCAAACAAAAATGTCAGAGAATGAGCAGAACAAGGAAAAAAGAATAAAATAAATAAATAAAATATTAATAATAATAATCCGTAATTAATAATTGGCAAAAAAAAAATAAAAAATAGGTCAAATTGATTCTTTCCAAATTAAAATTCTGCTCCAAATCACATGCTTTTATAGACATTTTATCAGATTTGGATCCCTCGATTGAAATCACCCAAGCATATCAGTGATTATTAATGATTATATGACAGAATATTGATCTGTGGGGCTGTGTCACATGTTAAAGTTAGTATATTTCACCATTATAGTAACGTGCTCAGATCTTTGCGCATTAATGGTCACAAAACCAAAATAATACCGTAAGAATTTGCCTGTGCTACTATGACAGTAATGAGCATGCAAAACATATGCCGCATATGTGATCTGGCCTCAAATACAGTGACTGAATTGCTCTTGAATCCGTGCCACGCCCTTATCTTCTTACATATTGATACACATTCAATATTCTAACCTTTGACCTTTGACTTAAATCTCATTTCCTTTCGTAGCGCTATATTTAAATCACAGTGACCCCGCAGCACTCAATACAATCATGTCCTGACAACTGGAGAGGGTGGAGAACGGGCGAAAACCTCTCGCACATCCTTGCTGAAACGCTCCCTAATTACTGAGGAGGGTGAAGCTATAATTACACAGAGTGGAAAGGCACAGACACAAATGTTCTGTGGCAGTGCAGTCGGACAATAGCCTTACATTAAGACCCATGGGTGACGGTTAACATGCCTGTGGCCAATGTAGTGTTTGTCTTTGTGGCAAAAAGTAGCTAAGTACAGAGATACTGGTCATGCTACTCCCACCAGCGGCCTGCAGCTCTGGTAACCACACGCTGCTTAACCCAGAGCGGTCACACTATTGTACCGACAGTCTAAGCATGTCTTCTTCTACGCAATACTCTTTTCATTTGAAACCATCTTATTGTTTTCGAGTTGTCCCTCTTGGCTGCGTATAAAAATACAGATTCCACGTTTGCACAAGTATCTACTTACATAATGTGATCATGATGCTCTAGAGTTGAACACAAAAAGCCTCTAACTCAAAGTCTCATGTTTAAAATTTACCTGTCAACATTTAAATTGCATTATTCAGCCAATTAGGCCTCTTCAGTTTTCAGTTTAGACATTTGCATTAGCCACTTGATATCACAAATAATCAATTAGAAGAATGAAGATGGTTTTAATATGACGTCAAATCATGTTTGCAATAGTGAGTGGATAAACTATTCATGTATTGTAATTAGCTCTTAACTTTAACATTATAATCTTAAGGCTTTATTATTATATAGGTTGGTGATCAATGAGACGCTTTTATATGGAGGAGGCTCAGATGAGAGTACTTAAAGCTGAAATGTATGCTGCAATCATATATAAGCAAATTAGCAATTCATTCCAGTTTGATTTTGTTCCATACATTAAAACTAATTAAAAAAAACAGATTTTTGTGCCAATAATCAGTGTCTTCTTTTAGGTTTGAGATTAATATGTTAATTCACACGAAGGCATTCCATAATATTTGCTCTGCCAGTGGGACTTTCTGTTTTTTAATAAAGCACTCTTTGGCTGGTGTAATATCTGGAGCCATGAAAAGGCCTTGGTTTGGGTTGCTGTGGAAACCAGAGGCTGTGTAGAGTTAGTTGTGTGTTGCGTTTGATGGGGGTGGGTCAAACAGGCCACAGATGACAACAGAGCAAACAGACACAGTAAATAGTTGGTGAGCAGGTGATGTGTTGTGCACCGGCAGATCCAGCTGGAGTTTTGTGTGCAAATGTGTGAACAGAAGTGTGTAAAACAGGTCATCTCTGAAACAGCTGAGACCCTGTGCAGAACTGCTCTTATGACCGACATGAGCATTCACAGTCACTCCTGGTTTAGTACATGAGTGGTATGATGAGTGCCATTTAATATCCACGTTTATTTCTCCAATGTCTGTCCTCCAAACCACAATAAAAGTAGTGACAGTGATTTGGCTGTGGACTTCTCGATTAAAATATCCTAAGTGTATCATTGACTAGTGATGTAACAATATCTGAATCTGTCTGTACTTGGCTGTTTTTATGATATGCATCCCAGGGTACTGTATTTATTGCAATAAATTGTGAATATACTACTTTTTCCTTTAAAAATGCATTGATGAGACTTAGTTCTTTAGATTATGACAGAATGAAAGATTTAAAAGTGCTGGTTATGTTGTGATGGCTCTCGATATGATTGTGAGACTGTTGATTGTAAATATTTTATTTGTTATTGTTACATCCCTATCATTGACAATTAGAAATCTTGATTAAAATGTGATTAATTGCGCACCCTTTTTTGTCTGGCTGGGTGATAAGGCTAACATATTTCACCCTTGAGGCAGTGTGATCAGATCTCACTTTGCATTATTGATCACATACTCAAAGTGATAACAACTGTAGAAGTGGAAGCTGCATTATTCTGCATTATAATACAAATCTGTGTTCATGATCATGGTTTAGTGCAGTGATATGATCAGGGAGCCGCATATGCTGTTTTTGAGGCTTAAAAACTGTGAGAGCTCTATTTTTGTGCAGACTTCTTTTTTTCAGCTCCTTCAGCATCAGGGCAGTGGTCCTCAGCCTTTGAGTCACAGTCCCAGTGTAACAAATGGTGGTGTGTGTGTGAGAGGATATTGAGACTATGGCTCAAAGTCTGCACAGTCCTGACCACAATCTGTGTGACGATTGGTGGTTCAGTATCTGTTTTCACTGAAAAAGGCTTCCTGATTTTGGTAGATGTCAAGCTTTTTTTAAGCTTAGTATTATGATCTAATGACCCCTGTAGTTCTCACACAGCCCCGAGGCTGTGAAGCACTGGTATGAGGATGGCCAGCATGTTTTTACTTTACACTGTGTGGGCATTATAAAATTAGTTTAATCCCTTTTTATATATCGTCTCACATTTATAACTCTTCTCTGCTGGACATGTCTCACTTCCTTAACTGTTTTTATTTTTATTTTGCATGTGTGACTTTTAAACTTTGCTATGGTGCTGTTTGCAGAGCTCATAGCAAGAGTAATTGAACCTGTTTCACTGGAACCTTCTACAAAGACTGATTTGAATAATTCCCTTTCACCCAGTTATTAGCATTTCTGGTCATGCCGGGTCAGCACTGTTTCGTTCTTTCTTTTGAATGTTATTGAATAACTATTTTTGGACAGTGGCTTGCCTAAGCCACAATCTTTCAATTATCTTTTATTTCAGTCTTTCATTTGTCAGTATTCATTTGCCAGTATGCTCTGGACTTTTGTCATTCTGCAAGTTACTCTATGCACTGAGCCCATTGAAAGATCTGCTAAAATATGTGGGTTAAAAGAATGTTTGTAATGTTGCTTCTGTGTTCTTTTTATAGTCAGATTTTGAGTAAGAGCAGACTCCTGTGACATATCCTATGTGACCAGATTAAGTTGAAGCTTGTTTTGTGTTTTCCTATATAGTTTATCTTTCATTGTAACTCGCATACGTCCCCTACCTAACAATGCACAGAGAGAGAATTCAACTGTCTGATAGAACTGAAAGTTAAAGACAATCTCTTCCCAGCAAACTCTGAATGGCGCAAATCTAAACAGCATTCACGTTTTTCTGGTTAAAACTAATTGAATTTGTGTGGAATGCAAGTTTTTGTTTTTGTAAAATGTTGCAGAAACAGGACTTCTCATTGATTTCCTTCCATTGCTGTAAACTAGAATGTCAAAGTTCCACAGGAGTGTTACCTTTGGTTCTACTGTGCTGTGTTGGGTTGTTTAAAAAATCAATACCTACAGACTAAACGATAAAACCCATATCGAGACTACACACTCAACTGATCGTTTATTGATTGTATTGAAAATAATCCTATGGGACAAAATTCAAACTCTCCTGAATTGTTTTAGAATTATCTTGATCTATATAAGAAGTATTATAATATTAGAATGATTACTGGTGTCAATTCCACTTTGAGTAAAGTGTAATTTTCTGTTTAAAATCCCACTCAGTTGTTAAAATAAAGTTTATATCATCACGGTGCTATCAAAACCACTATCCTCAAACATTTCAAAATATAGCTTGAAATGTTCATCTTGTGACAACATTGTCCTTTCAGATATTCAAGACAAAAGGGGCCATACTGGGGACTGTACATTCTTTAACTCAAATAAACAATGCAAAAGTTTTTAGTTTTGTCACTGTTGTTTTATAGCAGCTCAAGTTGCCCTTTACTTGTTTTGAGGAAAAAAGAGTTATGTAAAACCTGAACCACTAAGAGAAACAGGTGTTAGGTGTTACTACTGATGTTTCTGGCTGAGCTGCTGCAGATATAGAGAAACCAACAAAGGTATCTAATGTTTTTCATCCCACAAGCTGTGCTCATATTCTGCTTAACGCAATTTCATGCTGTTAAGAAAGACACATACCCTGTAATGTACCTGAGTGTGACTGCTGCCATATGGGGATTGTTTTTCATATTGTTAACGTCTAGTACCACTCAAAAGTGCAGACAGTTGCTCGAGCTTCGAAAAACTGCATCATGTTTCCATGGTAGCTCTCTAGTTATATATGTATTAGAAATAACAGCACACGATTGCAACTTAAACGTGCACTATTTAACTTTTCTGGTGAATTATCTACCACCAGCTTACCGTCATGCATATATTATTTATTTTTTCTTATGTACTTGCTCAAAAACATGTATTCTTTTGCCATACTGTGTAACATTCCAGGCAAAGCAAAACCATCTCTATGGAGGCAAGCAGGATGTCTACCACAAAAATCTCTACTATAAAAAGAAGAACTGAAACCCCCTGAACTCAGGCTGGCAGTTCAATTCTTGCTTTTGCTTTTATTTTATTTTATCTATATTATTTCTTTTTATTAGCCCTGAATACTAAAATATGTGTATTCTATGAGCACTTACTATTCGGAGCGCGTTGACTATTAGGTTGGCTGTGTCCATTTATATACAGTCTGCAGTTACAATCATCTCAAATTGTCGACCATTTGTTTAATTACATTATTCTGTGAGACCTCCTGCTGATGCAACATGGTCCATCTTGGGTCAGGGGCTTCTTGGTCTCAGTCTACGCGTGATTCCCCAGATTCTGTGTAGCGAATGCAAATGTAAATCCGTCAGTATTCAGAATCTAAAAAATACGTGTAAGCCAATAATGCTATTAATGTGCAGTCCATTTTTTACACTAAGTACTTTGTGCCAGTTCCATTTATAATTTTGCAAGGAGTACAAAAAACATTAAAACCCTTATCTCTCCATATTCATCTGTTCTTCTCTGTTCCTCAAATGGATGTCAGATTCGGCTTAGACAGTATTCGTTAATGCTGTAGTTTTTATTCTCACCCTGAGTGCTCATCATGAATAGTTGAACCTGTGTGTGAGGTTACTCCATCTTTTTAATCTATGTGAAAAAGGGAGGGATTAAATTTGAGGCGCAGCATATGTATTACTTTATAAAGATGTTAATTGAATGATTATTATACCTCATGAATACATTACTAAATAAATATGCATTTCCATTGTAAGTCATAAAATTTTAATCTATTTTAGAAGTTTGTTTCAGAAATAACTTAAGCAGCTCTGTTCCATTTTCATTAGAATCAAACTTTGCATACTATAAAATTGAATAAATTGTGCCTTCTGCTTTGGGACTGTTGTAGATTTAATATTGTATTAGATGTTTTTGGTGCATATGTGAACATCAGTTTGCTAAATTTAAACATGCACTGTGTAAGTCTCCCACCTGCTTGTCTCCATAGAGTTATTGTTTTGCCTGGAATGTTCCACAGTATAATTTTTAACATCACATTTATTTCATTGCATCACTTACTTGTCTCCATGTATATATAAAAAGTGAAATGCCATACTGTGGAACATTCTTATCAAAGCAATAACATCTGTGACTGCATGAACCAGTTTCACCAGAAAAGTATAGCACATTTTGCATAATAATTATCACAAATGCAACATTGCAAATTGTCTAAATGCGGTATATGCAGTGTCTTCACCATTCATGAGACTTTTTACGTTGACGTTTTTGTGACTCCCTTCGTCCCATTTTCCAATTAGCCTTCTCAATTAGGCTAAGAATGTAGCACACGAGAACTGGGATGACAAATTTAGCAACACACGAGTTTAAGAATACCTAACGCTCTCTTTCTCTAGCCTTTTTGAACACATTTGTATGTTTATTTGCATTGATGTGGTTGGAAAATGGTTCTAATTGGCAGTAGTTTTGGCGTGTTGTTTGTAGCGTGTCCGTTACCTTTGGCCTCCTCAGTACAAGTGTACACAGTAATGATGCAGCTCCGGCTTTGTTATGTAACCCGCCTCCTACTAGTTTAAACATCACCAATATTTATTAAAAAGCCTCTTATTGAAGTAGGTGTGAACGCTGTGAGCAGGGCAAGCACAACACGACCAATAGAATTCATATCATGCGCAAAAAGAAGTGTGTTTTGCTAGTAAACATTCCCATCGTGAGGCCCTTGGGGAGGTCTGTGTCTTTTATCTTTTCATGCACAGGCAGAGGTAGCAGGGGAAGCCTCTTTATGCATGTGCACACGGGGAGAATGGGATCTCCCCCAATTATGTTGTTATCTGTTCACCATGTTCTACTCACACAAATGCCAAATAAAACACTCATAGCTGTTTGGAAATATTGTAATAGTGTTCTCTGAAACCAGTAAATGTGAATAATATAAAACATGCATTGTATATTTGTCTGATAAAATAGCTTTGATTTCGCAATGGCATTAGATTGGACCATGGTTATCAGATCAGATTTTCTCTTCAAGGCTTAAAAAATGTATATTATGCAAAATTGACTCTTTAAACATGTTAGAATGTTGCTACCTCATCACATGTTTGAGTAACCCTTTATTAATAGTCTGTGTACATCTACAAAGCTCAAAATGTTCTGCTCTACCTTGTGATGTCATGAAGTGAGTTTGTGTTTTTTCTCATATTTTGTGTAACGGAAAAAGCTACATACATACATACATAATTTTTTGGCGGAGGATGCCAGTATTTATCATG
Organism: Scartelaos histophorus; assembly: GCA_000787155.1. NCBI lineage: Eukaryota > Metazoa > Chordata > Actinopteri > Gobiiformes > Gobiidae > Scartelaos > Scartelaos histophorus. Next base: position 45,140 of record KN492979.1, read on the forward strand.
TGTACATTATTTATTTTATTTTATTTTATTTTATTTTATTTTATTTTATTTTATTTTATTTTATTTTATTTTATTTTATTTTATAGTATTACTTTGTTATTTTTTTTAGCTGTGACTATACGATAAAATTTAAGCCATAAAAGATTGAATTAATTGTGACTCATTACAGATGCAAACTAAGTAAAATGTTTCATTGTGCTGTTTATTTATTGTAGCTCATGATTTTTTAACAATATTTTGCTTTTAGAATCGTTTTATTGTGTTATTGTGTGGTATAAATTAGTTTCAGTATTATAATTTATCTACCATCTATTTTGTTATTTCAGTAATATCACACTGCAGAATTTGTTAACGTGACAGGCCGAGTAAAAACTATGGAGAAGGTTGAAAATGAAAGAACATGATGAACACTACCACTTTGTTATTGTGAAAAACATGTATTATTTCCATTTACAGGTTTTTGTTTCTTTTGTTGAAACTGAACACAAGAACGCAAAGACCCAAAACCAGCTAATTGCAAGTAGAACAGGATTCCCCGCATCCCCTATGGGCTATATTAGTCTGACACCAGGGCACCTCGCGATATCATTTCACAGCGCTGGATTTGCCCCTGAAGTGGCTTATTATCAAGTGTTGTTCTCCGCAGTATTGATGGTTTGCGCTGCTGCAGTGTTAGGCCTGTCTCGTCCCATGGTTCTTGCTGACTGGGGAACAGCTAATTGGAGGAAGCCCTGGAGGAGTCAAGGAGAGAGGGAAAGGAGTGAAGGAAAGGAGGAGAGGGGCGAAGGAAACAGTCAGGCAGATGTTATAATACTGTCAGGATTTCACTGCTTGCATATGATTTGGAGTTATTCCTACTGCTGAAACTCAAAACCTTAAGACTGTCATTTATTGTGTGATTTTTCACTACAGTTTTGTTGCAAGTTCATAAAAGTGTATTTTTTTTGTTTGGTTTTGTTTTTTATTTTGTTGTCAGGAATATCTGGTACTTTTGCATTTGACCCATTAGCCCATGAGTTTCAGACTCATGTTTATAGGAGAAATATTCACTATCCATAAGATATATTGTTTTGAGTTGTTAATTTCTGTATCCCCGACTATAATGTTGAAACACAGTGTAGCGCCACAAAGCCAGGGACCCTAGGAGAAATAGTATAGGCTCCATACTCCATGCAGTATATATATATTTTTTAATTTGTAATACACTCTTTGTTCATATGATACAAACTTTTGATGTAATAATTTTATTTTATTTTTTAAATTAATCACCATAAAACATCTGTTTCTGGTTGATGTTGTTCCAAGTCTCTGCACATTTTGTACCATCTGCCTTATTTATTAGATGACTTTACTAATGATCTGTGAATCTCGCAGTTCAACAACGCTTTTCATAGTAATGCAAATCACTCTCATTTCAGTTCACAACCTGCACTCAAGTTGCCATTGTAATAAGCAAAGTAGTTATGGAAAACAATGCACTGAACTGAAACTACTGCTTTACTGTAGGTCTATGTTTTTAGCATTGTGGGAGATGTTTATTTTGCGCACAAAGACAAAATGTGCCTAAAATGTTCACAAGCGTTGTACTTTTTTTTTCCTCAAATGTTTTCAGTACATGTGTGGGTGTTTTCTGTATGAGAGGGAGAATGTGTGAATGGAGCGAGGTGCAAGTCTGTGCCCTTGACCCGCACGCTTGCTGCGGATAAATAAAAAAAATGGCTGCCAACACTCACACATATTCCTTGTGGTTTTTTTTTTACAGACCATCATGGAGCAGTTCAACCCATGTTTGCGAAACTTCGTCGCCATGGGGAAGAACTATGAGAAGGCCCTTGCCAGTGAGTACATTTTAGTTTTCTTTATTAGATTGACATTATGATTGTTACTATTGTCATTATTTATAGATCTATATATTATTTTGGGTTAAATATTTGTTGTAAAAAAAAAAAAAAAAAAGTTGTATCTTTGTCAAAAACAGACCTAGAGTTGAGTCGTTTCATTCACTCCAAATGCTCCACTGCATTTTTAAACTCCATATACCTTTTGCTTGAATCATTTGGGTAATTTCAGCCCCTGAATTGCCCCTTTTTACTGAACAAAAGGTAAAAAGTAGCTGCTAAATACCACTACATTACATCTCAAGAGGGAACAGAGCATTTTGAGCTACTGCAGCTGTTTTTGATGAGGTAAAAACATTATAATATTATGGCTTAATGCTCACGAGAGTTAATTTCTTGTAGCGTAGGACCTTTATTATGTCAATACAAATGGGCCATGCTTGTCATTTACTGCCTGCGGTGTGGGCTTTAGTATTTTGTAGTAAGGCCCCTCGAAAGACTTAGAAAAAGTTCTTATCTGATGCACAAGAGGAGACACCTGCTGACAAAATCATGAGCCGTAGCGTAAAACCTTTATAGGAAAAATGCCATTTGCGCTGACTCTACTGCGCTCACTTGAAAACAACAAGCCTAAACTTTCCCTCTGTGCGGCCTTCCACGCTCGAACTAATCCGGCTTTGAGCGATCCCCCATTTGTCGGCACAACTCGGCCTCTCCCCCCGACACAAACAATAAGTAATCCAATGTCTGCGGTGGTGAAAGACAGACTGGGCAGGACTCTTGAGCCAATCTAAACCCACCCTGCAGGATTGTCTTGAAAGAAGGAAGTAAGCAGCTCTGAGGACCATCGTGTATCCATATGGTCTAATTAGGCAACTGGTACAGGCTTTGAGTCGCCATTTTTCATGTGAGTGTAAAGCAACGGCACTTAATATACTATTTGGTCCTCTGAGTACCTCTAGATATAAACCAGGTCTAAGAGAGGGCTATTATAGATGCAAACCAGGACAAAACAAAGCAATAATATGGATGAAATTGACTCTAAATTCTACAGAACATTTCACAGTTTGAGAACCGTTGTTAATTACCCTATGTGTGAGATGGAAAGTAGAAGAAATTAGTCTAAGATATGATCATATAGATTTAATGCAAATGCAGTTGATTAATATCTCCCTCCTATCTGAACAAATTTGCCATTTGTTTCATTTCATCGGTCTCATTTATACGGTGTGAGGGAGCGCTCACTTTTTTTGTTTTAACAACATAAAAGTGCTCGTATTATTAACTGTTTGTCGACAAAAGAAAATTGAATGGTTGGGGGTCTGATTACTATAAGGGAAAAAGGTTTAATATGCGTTTGGTATGATTGGTATGGTATGTTCCATCCTAAAGAAATATTGGTCCCCGATTTGAGCGTATGAATCATTTTAATACATAATGCAAAAACAAATGTCTCCATACCTCCTGAAATGCGGTATGTGGTGTTATTACTACCACAGACTCCATGCGTGGGTAGAATCGGCTATAGGAAATAATGGATCCCCTAATTAAGAGATGTATGGCCTCCCCAAAGCGAGGAGCACCGGCTCAGTAGCCCGGCAATGTGCAATCTGCGGCCCCTCCCCTACAGATTGTGTGTCTGCCTCGCAATGAGAGATCTGATAATCCTCGCCGTCTGTCTCCGGGAGAACCCCCTCACCACCACATTTCATTACACACAGTGAAGGAGCTGAGGACTCATCTGATCTACTTAGCCCACTCTCAGTTGTCAATGCCAGAGATGCACAGTGTGAACATCCGCGACGAGAAGAGGCTACAGATCGCTCTGAGACGCAGTTTGGACGATATATTGTTCATAGGATAGTATTAAAAAGGGTGTTTTGGAGATAAGTAAACGAAGAATATGGGTTATCCTCAGTAATAATTAAAAAAAAACCTCAGAAAGCTGCAAAAGTATCTTGTATGAAATAAAAAAAACACAATAAGGTAAATTTTTGGTTGGGGTCTTCCACCTCTTTGTCCACATGAAGATGTTATTGCTTTGCCTGGAATGTGCCACAATATGAAATCTTTATCTCATTGAAGAAAAGCAGATGATGCAACCAGACCTAGTTTCAGGTCCTGTGAAGAGGCAAGCACATTTACACTAAGAAGGCATGTTTTTTCAAGGTATTTTTTAGTTGTTTTTACCTTGATTCAAAGCACGATGCATTTAATAACATTATTATATTGATAATGGATTATTACAGTTCCACTTGTGCCTGTAAATGTCATTGTATTTGAGGATCACTTCTTATAAACTGCAACTTCTAATGAATTGCAAACTATCATTAGGTGTGTATATATTTTTATTAACACCCCTCACCTTACTTCATAGAAAGAGGATGCAGAGAAATCAGCTGTGACTCTCTAGAGGTTGCACGCTCTCCTCAGGTGTTTTCATCTGTGAGCGAAGAATATGCTCTTGTGTTTGGGTTGGCTCAGCTGTAATTGGGATTAGCATTAGCATACGTTCCTCAGCCCCGGAGCAGAGCTTGGGGCCCACCAGACTGAGAGCTTCCCTTAGCACCGCGCACATCCGTTTGCTAAAATTAGCTTTGACTGCGCCCCATTGTTGAGGATGTGTCTCACCTGGCAGCTGTGGCCCCGGGTCGCATCTGTCACCCGGACCGAGAGCGGAATCGGTCCAGAAGCAGCGGACATTATTCCCCGGAGAGGATGATTGACGGAATGACATATGAGTGGAAACAACAGGATAACGGCATGCTCTGCACGACCTCCAGTGGACTCTACACCTGCACTAACAAAATAAGCAAGGACTGGATATTGACTGGCCTCTTTTTATGCCCTCTTTTTTATTTAAAGGCCTTGCATTACTCGAAATTGACCTTGTGAATGTTGTTACCTCCTCAAAAACATATCTGGAGTTGTGTTTTGTTTCATTCACACATCCTTGACTTATCCTTTATTATTTGTCTGTCTTAATCTCCATAGATCAAAATGCTCTGTTCCTCCTTGTGATGTCACAATCATCATTTTCCTTTTGTTTTAGTAGAGATTGTCCATTTTATGTCTTAAATAAATGATTCTAGTGAAGTTGTATGGAGTGAAAAAACACCTTAGAGCACTTCCTGTATTACTACATTACTACGCATATAGGAACATATGGTAATTGTACCAAAGGGCAGTAGACTGGTGTTAATACAGCAAGACTTTCAGATAGATGCATGTTCCAGAGCCACAGCAAAGTCTTGAAACACTAATTCCAGCCCAATTTAGGACTGTATCACAATGCAATAATATGACACAGTGATAGAAATACAAATTTGCATTAAAAAGTATTGTCTGTGATCATTTGCACCAATTTAGTAGGTTTGAGGACCAACAAAAATTGGTCTGATTACTGCATTCGGAGGCATTCTTGATACAATATATCACTGTTTAGAATATGTTATAGTGACTGTCCTATTCATGAATCTAGTGTTCATCTCTGTGACTGATAATTCTGTAGCAGCACCACAGCTCAAAAAATGCCCCTAAATGTGAATTCAAGATGAAGCCTATACTATTCCCATGTTTTATCACCTCCTCTTCTGCTGTCACACAATAAGAGCCAAGCCTCAGGAGGAAGCACGTCTGCGAAGTCAAGACGGTAGAGAAATAGTGATGTTCCTTAATCATCAGCCTCGTCAAGCCAAAGTGTGACCCCAGGGTTCCTCTGACAAATTCAGGGTGAGGAAATAAAATGGTCTGTGTTGGCTCAGAGCACAGGTCACAGCGTGTGGCTAACAGCGTGACTCGGCCTTTTCCTCGCTGGAATGAAAATGTGCTTGGAGGAATTGGACAGTCAATATTGAACGGAACGCGGTACTTCCTATTCACCTATTCACCAAGTACAGTACTGTGTCCAGGCCTGTCACAATAACAAATTAGATTTTGCTGAAGAAAATACACGTGCTGAACGATAATATTAAAACTTTCTAAATGTGTAATATTGTTTAAAATGAGTTGCAAAAAAGTAGTTAAATAACAAAATGAAAGACTTAGTTTGTATTGATGATTCAGATTTATTCAAACAGCTCAAATCATGTTATCAGAAAAATAACAATCTTTCCCATTAGTACAAAGAAAAAGTACCTAAAATAAATATTGACTCCCACAAATTATTGCTCCATCCATCATGTATTGAACGATAACGTAATATAGTACTTATTGTGACAGGTGTCCTAAACTTTTATCTATTATGTCCTTAAATAAACGTTGCAAAAAGAGGTGCAAATCATGGGAACTTACAATAAATAATGGGCAATAATGGTCAATAAATCCAGGGTGGCTTAATTTTTGGTTTGGGCCCAGTTTGAGACCTTATCTAGCTCTTCTTTGGTCTTGGTCCCAGCTCGGTCCTAATTTTGATTGTGGGTGCACGTGTGAATGCAGATGCTTAACCAGCGAGAAATAAAAACTGACTGGACTGGATCAATAATCAAAGTCTTAATTGTGGTAAAAACAAAACTGAAACCAGACAAAACCTTTGCAGCTCCACTTGTACCTGGACCACCATATGATAAGCAAAATCCACTGAACTAACATATTCAGAATTTATCTCCTGCAAACAGCTACTCTCCAAACTAAATCCGCCCAAATATTGACTCAACAGATTATTATATAACACACCAGTAAAAGGTACATCACCCTAATTTGCGCACTATTCTACTGTTCTTTTGTATCGGAGCGCTGCAGAATGGGCTGAACATGATGTCTGCAGGACACATGTCTCATTTTATGTCACTTGTGTAGGTAAAAGACTCTTGTGTGATTATACATGGATTATGAATAGAAAAATCAGTGTCGTTTAGCCATGGCAATCACTCTGATTATCTGTCAGAAAATAATTTCCTCTGTGCAACTAAGTACGACGAATGCTAGCAAGGTAATTTTCCGTAATTGCGTCGAGCATTAGCAAATTTCTGATGGTAAAAAACAGTGTCAACCTGTCACTCCGTCGGAACCTCTGGATGTATGTGATGCTGTTAACTTTGGGACAACTACAGGGGAAGTGATGAGCACGGCTGATTTCTGTGCTGTTACACGGTTACACGGTCATTGCAAAAGCTGAAATTATTTAGATAACAAAATACCCTCTGCAGTGTTCCTTTTACAGTGCTCAAACTGCACCGAAGTTGTTTTTTTTACTTTACTTTTATGGGGAGTTCCTGATCAGGTCAGTAATTATACAAAAGGAGGTTATATAATGTTGTTGATCACATCGCTTTTGTCTCTCTCAAATCTCCAGTACCCCTTTTTGGCACAAGTCCATTCCACTCATGCTGAATGGTCCAATTACATCTCATTGGGATCATCATTTATTCTTACTTGAAACAGACTTTTTCTTTTAATCCCACATCGTCGCATTTATATTCTGCTTCATTTGTTTATTATGCATTTGTTCTAACTTAACTTCTTTCTCTGCTCTGTTTGTAGGTGTGACATTCGCTGCCAAAGGCTATTTCGACGCTCTGGTCAGAATGGGCGAGCTGGCCAGCGAGAGCCAAGGATCCAAAGATTTAGGTGAGGAACTGTTTTGTCTAATGAAGTCCCCTCTCCCTCCTGTCGGCCTCTCTCGCTCTCTCAGCCACAGCGGGCCTTTTTACAATAGCATTTGCACACACCTACATTACCCGACATGCACCGGCTCTCATCGAAAGAGATTAGGAAAATAAGAAGCATTCAAAAACATGTGTGGGCCGATACAGCAGGTGTTTAATTAGAAAAATGCATCAAGAAAATATTTAAAAATGGAAATTAACAGAAGAGATTTGTGCACTTCTCAGCAAAGATGCCATTTTGTTGCACTAATATCAGCTTTAAATTCTGTTAACATGAAATCCTACTTATTCTATAGTTATTATATATTTATTACATGCATCTAAAATAGTTTTGAAATGTAATGTTATCTATTCTGTGTAAAGGTGTAGTCCAGGACCATGCAGTATTCAGGCTTCAGATGGGATGGGATGTAAATTATCTCAGCTTAAAACCTTTTTGAAAACCAAATGTACTACTTCTCTGACTGAAAGGCCGATGCACGTGTCCTGAGTTGATGGTCAATAGGACGTGTCTTTGTCGAGGTGAAGCTTCAGATCGAGTTTAGGTTTTCCACAGACCGTCCCACTGACATAAAAGGACTCTGGGGATGTTTTATTCAACAAGCAGCCCCCTTTCTCCTCCC
>JACN01012366.1:0-23646 GCA_000787155.1 Scartelaos histophorus
ATAATAATAATAATAATAATTAATAAGAAGAAACAGTGAGCATGGGAACATTGTACTGCTGTTCGAATAATAAAACAAAATTTTAATACTAAAGAACAGGCTCGATATCGGCTCTAATACCACAGTGATAATTAAAAACATTCTTTCTTTAGGCAATAGCGTGTCATTTTCAACATTAAATCAAAGTACAGGAGCATATACAGTACTAGCCTATGTAGTCTTGTTCTGACACAGCTCAAATCATTATAAAGCCATTCAGGAAAGGTTTATTTTTGTCCTGTGAATGTGACTTTCTCCATACCTGCCAAAATGAGTATCTAGTTATTTGATGCTAATTTCAGTATGGATTTGAAACTGATTTTCAATACTTTTACACCAATGAACAATGTAATGTAAATAATGGAGCTGGCGGTTGTATATTAGTGAAACAATTAGTTTTCCACCCACCTGCACAGAGATTTGAACTGGAAAAGTCTATTTAAAATCAATAATAAGAGGAGCTTTATGTATGTCTGTGTCTGTAACAGTTGCACAGAGCCAAACATCATCCACAGTGTTTTTATTTCTCCATGTTTTCATTGTCTGTCTGCTGTCTGTCTTCCAATAGGTTTTACCTCCAGTTCTTTATAGGGGCTGCGGTCATCTCAACAACTCCCCACTGGCCTGTTCCTCAGCTCAATCTGTCCTCTGCTTTTCATTACAGAGACCGTTGGGGATAAACCAGTGACAGTGATGAGAAAAAATACTGTAATAAAGTCGCCTCCTCTGGTGATACTATGACATGTTTCTTTTGTTTTTCCTTGATAGTTATGTTGACTCAGTTGTGGCGGGTCAGACGGTGCAATATTAGAAATAAGTCAGAATTTACTTTACAGACTTATAAGCAAGCCAAAGTTTACATTTTTAAATTTACTTTCTAGTGGTAGTATTGTATTGTATTGTAGTAGAAAGAAAATCATCACAATCTTTTTTTTTCTCACGTTGTTTGATCCTATTTCTTTTATTCTATTATTTTGTCTCATTAAAAACCAGTAAAAACACTTCCAATGTTAATTCCATACAATACAAAATACAATACACATTCAATTTCTACCTCCAAAGTCTGAATTCTGCTCCAATGTGTTTACCATGACAGATGATTTGTTGTTGGCATCACAAAAAAAGCCAAGTTGATCATTGACAATCACTATTAAAAGTTGATTAGATGCACACCCCTGATTTAGTGGGTCTAAAACTATGATTTGCTCAATTTAAAACTATGAAATTCTCTTGCAACCACAAGTTTTACACAAACACATATCACGATGCCACAGCTACAACCACTTTTCCTTATTATTGTCCATCCCTAATTAAGATTTAAAGCCACTCAATTAAGTCCGTAGGAGTTTAGGCCAGTGCAGAATGTCACACAGAGGTGTCAGAGTACGGATACGCCCCCCCCACCTCCACAGTTGTCGCTCCTGTCATGACATTACATAACACACTGCCCCATTGTGTATCGTTAGGAGGGTGTGCACAGCATTTATTACATTATGGGGACTGAAATTTGTATATATACACACAACATGAGGAGGTGCCTCTCTATGGGAACAAAAACAGGTCCTCAAACCTTCTGAGGTCAGAAACATAAGTTAAGATATGGGTTAAAACAGGTTAGAATTAAGGTTTAGTTAAAGTAACTAAGGTATTGACTATGGTTAAAGAATGTACTGTAAGTCAATGGAAAGTCCCTATAAACCCAACAGAGGTGTGTGTGTGTGTGTGTGTGTGTGTGTGTGTGTGTGTGTGCGCGTGCGTGCGTGCGTGCGTGTGTGTGTGATGTGGGCAGTGTCTGGAGGGTGTCACATGACCCCAGACTGCACTTCAGGTCATTTACCCTGAAGTCTATAAAACGTTATGTAGCTGAGCTGAGCCATCAAAACATCCTCTTTGTATTTACCATTAAAATCCTGGATCCACCTGAACAAAACACATCTTATCTGGTAACCAGATTAGGATTAGATAAGGTACAATCCTATACAATTCTGAAATGTAATCAAAAATTGGAGAATGTTTTAAGACAAAAATAAGCTGTGAGCTATCAAAATATACTAAACATATTAACACATGTTAATAATAATAGGATAATAATAGGAAACTGTTCAAATGAAATACTACTGCACATTGGTATTAATGACAGTATTAATGGCAGTATTAATGGCAGTATTAATGGCAGTATTAATGGCAGTATTAATGGCAGTAGGTTGTACTGAAGACAACATTTGACAGTTTAATTTTAAACTGTAACAAAACCAAGACTCAGAGGCAGCCGTATATGAGCAGTGAATGAGGGACGATGAGGAGATTTAAAATTCCTTGAAAAGAAGAATGCCAAGTTTTTTTTTCTTTTTGGCTCATGTTATGAACTATGGAGAGAGGGACTATGGCTCAGGGATCACAAAATGCCCAAACTTTAGCAATTACTGCGGTCACAAATCACTTTGATAATGGCTGTTTTTGTGCCAAGATTTTCATGAATGTCTGCAAGTAGCTACAATGATATAAAACAGTATATATTATATTACACTGGAGTCAAGGCCAAGGATCTTTTATACATTAAATTAAATCCTTCAGTGCCACTGGGGCAAGGTGTCAGAAGCAGTGGGCACTGCAGTGCCACACCTGAGATCACCTGAGCTAGGCTTGGCCAGGACTGCCTGAGCTGGATTTTATCCATTGTGTCTGGTTTAGGTTGATGAGGAAACCCACGCAGACATGAGAAACATGCAAGCTCTGCACAGAAACCTCAGGAGTCCAATCAGTATCCTTCTTAGAAGCAAGAGTACAGGTCTAGATGGGACAATAGACTTCTAGAGTCCATTTCACACTGGTGAAGGCGGCAGGACAAAGTCATGTATATTTGGGCTCGTCAGACTGGTTGAAGCATGAGAAAAATGGGCAGAGGTGAGCGGCTGCTCAGTGCACAGTCTCTGGTGACAAACTCAGTGGGTGTCAGAACAAGGTCAGGTTTTACTGAATTCGACCTGTAAAGTGACTCTGCTTGAGCACAATTGTGCACTCTATATACAGTTTCTACACCTGCCTTCACACGTGGCTTTAGACCCAAACTCTCAGATATATCTGCTATTCACAGTGAGAAAAGGAAGAACTTGTTGGCCCTGGCTTGCCTCCAGTGGCCCCTGTTATCCTGCCCCACTGCCCCCAGTGGGACAGTGGATTAGCTGCGGTCACCCCATTCTCCCCCATTCTGTGTTGGACATGTCCCGCACAGCTCTGCCACCTCAGCGTTTGGGCTGTTTGGACAGGAAAGCCCTCCGCCAGCTGCCTACAACAACAAGCCGGCCTTAGTCACTGTCAGCGAGTGTGTGGGAGTTATAGCAAGAGTGAAACCGTGATGTAGAGTGTGCAGCAATAATATGAACTTTAAAGATATACTTGATTATTAGCAAACTATCAGATGAAATATGCAGAAAATGTAAAACATATATCATAACATTTTTGTAATGGTAATAAAGTTTAAGATTCAGTCTTAAATCAAAACCTTACCTGATAATTTCATTGAATTTATCTGTTCCATAATTTGGTTTGATAATAATTTTGACTTTGAATAATTATGACAATACCTATGGACTATTTTCACAATAAAGTTCAGATATCTTCTTCTTTTTTATTTGATTTTTTACCATTTTTGAAAAAGTTCTGGTATGTAATGCTGTTGTTTGTTTACATTCCTGCCATTGAGACGGTTGCCGCAGCCCGATGATTTCATGCATGTACAGTAATGATAATAAGCAAGCAGCAGCCTGCCTGTCTTGTCAGAGAAGGTAACACAAAATTGATGACTGTAATTTCAAACTCTGTGAATTTCCATAACTACCAACAATAAAAAGAAGCTGTGTTCCAAACGACAAACCTCTAGCATGCCACCTATAGATTCAGCCCTGGCAATATTTAATTATTAATTTCTTTATTGTGCACAGAATCCACAAATAAGATATACAGTACTGTGCAACACTGCGCACACCTCCATGATTTACAAGGGTGAATAAAGCATTACATGAAATATATTTGCAGTTTGGAATGAGACATTTTGTCATTGAGTTGCTTAGAGTAGAGCTGCTACTCCTCCCTCTGGTGGTTCTTTGTTTTAGCAGCACCAGCAGGAAGTGTCTCGGGAGAGGGAAGTCTGGAGCCTATATGCACCTGTCATCTCATCACAGAAATGAAAAATAACATTGTGTGATTGAACCTGGCAGAGATCTATGCTCTCCAATGCTGTCTGATTTTATTCTTTATTCACACATCACTTTTTTAAAAAAAATATTTTTTTCCACCACAAAACATTTTCTAAAACTGTTTGAGAAAAGTACAGCACATTTCACACCCAGCTGCAGCAGCCTTGAAGACACTTCCCCTGCAGACTTGAACTACCCACTCTGGTACTTCCTGTGTGGAGTTCTTACTTCCTGAATAAGACATCAAAATTTCCCTCCGCATGAGTCTTCCTCTTTCTCTCTCTTCACCATCACTAAATTTCTGCATTTGTTACAATGTCATCAGCTTGTCTATGAGTGAAACAACAAACATGTGCATGGCCTTGTGAACACCTGTTAGAATCAGCATCCTGTGCATTGACTAACTGTAGAAAGGACACACGAGGGTAACTAAACTAGCAAATAATATCAAAGTTAAAACAATTCCCAAATGATCCCAAATGTGCATGCGTGTTGACTTTTTACTGTATATGTACCTTGTGCGTGTTAACAGCCATGACCTGAGTAAACGAACCGAGAGCAGCAGGAACAGCCAGTGCAGACTGAGGGAATGTACATGAAACTTTTGTCCTCACATAAAAACAAGTCTCCAACTGTATGTCCAATAATGATTTATGAATACAGGGTACAGTATGGTTGATGTATAACTAAATATATGGGACAACGCGATAAGCCCAGTGAATAAAGGGACTAACTAACTTTATATATGTACTGAGAGAAGAAAAAGACAAAAAGCTATATGATATCTTGACAGAACATGCCTTGACTTGTAACAGTGAGCACAAACAGCCTTGAGCAGTCGCCTGTCACTGCTGCAATGACTGATGGAGGTTTTAAATACACAGGCACATACGCGGGTGGGGGTTATTTATCTACTTATGCATATTTTAGGAAGGACTAGGCTACGGAAATACTGGCAGTTTGTATGTATTTTGGTTTGGTTTAAAGTAGGGCTGTGCAATAATTCAAACTTTAATCAAAATTAAGATTAAGTCATATCTAACCATCAGTAATAAGGTTTTAGTAAAGGCCTGTAGTTTGCATGAGGCATGAGCTTACCTGACCAGCCAGAACCACACGCTTTGACAAAACATTTTTCAAAAACCAGTGGCTGCTTAGACATAAAAAAGGAGAAAAAAAATACATAAAATTCTGAAAAACAGCATGGATTTTCTCAGTATCAGCAATTAAAGCACCAAACTATTACTTTCTGTATCTCATGTGAAATAATTTATATATTTTATTCTGAATGTAACTAGAATTCTTCTACATTTGAGAGACAAGAGCTACAAATTAGCAGCTGTGGTCGGACTGTCTCAGGTTTGACTGAAGGACTCCAGACCCTTCAGGATTAGTGAATGCAGATAGATATGAATATGTATTTGAATAAGACAAAATCAAATCTAAATAAAAAGATTGTTCAATATGATGAGAAAAAGGGATGCTAACTGATTTACTAACTTTAACTAACTACTTAGGTGGTTCTTGGGTCAAATGACATTGAAAAAAAATATAATAAGTTAAATATATTAACTTTTGTTCATGCTAATATTGCTTTCTTATGGTTGTACAGTCTTTAAGTCTATCATTTCTCAGATGATGCTTAAATCTTAATGCTACAATGCTCAAAATGTTGCATAATGATCAAATGAATCATTTATTTAATTGAAAAAGCTTTGTTCTCTTCAGAAACAAGACAAGAAAAATAGTAGTTATTTTCAGCACGGGGGTGTAAAAGGGGAAGTGTTTTGGTTTTAGGATGTATTTAGAGAGAACAGTATGTACTTTAGTAACCTTCACTAGTAACTCAAGCTGTTAACTCTGGGTGCTCTTGGGTCAGTAATAGCCTGCAGTCATTCATATGAAGGTGGTAAACAAGGAGGGGATGACTATGCAAAGATTTCACAACTAGCATGAATACTTGTCGTTGCTCTGGCTCCTAAACAGGGCTTACAGTATTCCTCGGCGCACACGCTGTCCAGAAACAATTCCACCTGATGATGACTAGTGAAAATAATAGAACATACGTATGTCCACTGTCCAGACAGAAAAGATCAAGTTAAAACAATGTATTTGCAATTTATAATAATCGTTATCTGTCTCAAGAGGCAGAATGAATCACTAAAAAAACATCAAAAAAAGCTATAAAATAATAAATAGTGGGTGCCGTGCAGCTCTTGACTCCATCTGGTGGTCAAGCATGAGAGACCACTGGGACGGCCTTGGATGGACCTTATTATGGCATATACGTAGTGCTAATAATTCAGTCTTCCTGCTGCATTCAAATAGTGGTTTAAGCAACTCTGTAAGTATTAGGATGTCTATATACAGCACTCAAATATATTTCTGCTGGGCGTATGTCACGGAATCTAATGGCAGAATCTGAATGAGAGCTATAATACTTTATGGTGTCCACATTCTGTCAAATATAATGGCAGCTTGTGGAATAATTTGTGCGTCTACAGAAAAATCACACTACTTACAAAGCTGTTATTGTTGCTAAGTGAAGTCTGAAGCCTGCACTAACAGGTCTGCCCACAGTGATGTGTCACTATGATTGGCACTCAGATAAAGCTGTTGATTTTCTCTATTTGCACTTGGGTAACATACACAGTAGTTGGTCACTTTGTGGGTGCTGTGCTGCCTCTGGAATACATAAATATTGCAACTAAATGTGTTCAAATACACACATTTAAATTTATTGAAACAGCAAACAAACAAGCTTGATTCCTAGAAGTTCTTGCACTTGTTTACATGTAAAGGTTACAATGACCCCCCTTCTGTTTCTCCTCATTCGTGCCCCCCTTTTTCTCACCCCTTTCCTGTCCCAACATCCCCTTCCTTAGTCTGCCCCATCCTCGACTCTGACAGCACATAAACAGATTCTAGAGGTGTGTTCCTTCTGACCAATAGCGGCGCGCGCCTGCTCAACGCCTCGTCCAATCAGAACGCAAATCACGCCCTCTGTTAACGGCCAGTTGTTGTTTTGCTCTTTTTGTTTTCTGCAGTTCTGTAGAGTGATGGAGAGAAGGATAAGGAGGAGGTGGGGCTGTGCTAGGCTTCTGAAGCTTGCCAACAATTAGGAGGGGGCTAATCTCTGTGTATGTGTGAAGTGCGTAAACAATGTCCACATGGTGTGAGGCGCTATGTCCTCGTCCCGCTCCTTGCAACAATACTTTTAACACAAAAACACTGATGATGTCATATAGTCAGTGTAAAATGTCAAGTCTTATTTTTAATAAACCTACATAATAAAACATCACAATTCACAAAATGTACAATGCAACAGCCATTTTTAAATTTAAAATGTACTTCAGATCAACTGTCAATAATTTGTTCTAATTGAAACTAAGTATACACTTCACAAATAAATAAAAATAGACAGCATTAATAACTCAACTAAAGTAAAACAGTTATATTGTATTGTTTTTGGCAATAGGTCTTTCATTCATAACAGTATCACTATCATTATTGCTTAATCGATTTATCAGTGGTGTCCTAGGCAACCAAATATTTAATTAGAATTACAAGGATTTCTATGTTGATTTTAGAACAGCATAAAGGATAATACGTGGAGTGAGTTAGCTGGAGTTTTGGGAGTAGCTGGACAGTTTAATCTATATTCTAACGTTTCACTTACGATATTACTTGTACTTCTCTGTTTACAAAGATCTGAATAGTTTTGAGAATTTTTGCCAGCGCCGCAACGGCTTTTACGTCCATTAATTGTCTTCTCTGGCTATCAATATTTGCATCTAGTTCCTGCCTTAAGCTAATGAAAGTGCAATTATAAGAAGAGGTGTAATAATGCATGAATAAAAACTTTATAGTTACATGGGTGTGCCTGAAGGTATTTACAGTGAAAGCCCAAAGCTAAAAACATGTTTTTTTCTTACTCCCTTGCCCTTCCTTTTTATTGGCAGATTGATGCAATACATGTTACACAATCAAAGAGCTGTTGCTTCCAAGAGCGGACTCCTTAGAGCTGTAAACATATTAGAAGTCTTACCCCCTTGGGCGTTTGTGATATTACTGTCTGGATATAAAAACAGTAAGAGAAGTTAAACCAGTCTGTACTCACGTGTGCATATAGGCCAATTACACCTTTATTTACACAACAAATGAGTAACTTCTGCTTCAACTTAAATAGTGTAAATGTCTCATTTGGGATATGCAGAATAAAACATGGTTGGTTGCTATAATTATCCTATATTATAGGTACTATATATGCAACACTGACTCTTTAAGCCATAAAGTTATCACCTCCTCAAAAACATATTTGAAGTTGTATTTTATTTCATCCATATGTGTTTGATTAACCTTTTATCTTCTTATCTAGTCTGTCTACATCTCTGAAGCTGAAAATACTGCCACTTTGTGATGCTATGAAGCAGCAGTTTTCAACACCTTCCTTTTACCGTTAGTTCAGTACAGATTTGCAATTCTAGGACCAGATGATTCCAGTGTAGGTGTATGGAGTGTACAAACACAGTGGAGCACTTCCTGTATTACCACTTGAATCACAAGTCGAAACAGAGTGTTTTTTGTTTGAACACAGCGTTTGTGTATTAAACAAGTGTGAATGAAACAAAGCACAACTCCAGGTCTGTTTTTGAGGAAGAAACATAGATCATAAAATAATGTAATATGGGCCCTTTAAAGATATAGTACTTATCTTGAATAGTTTAAAAATGGTTTTGATTTATATCAAAACTAGTATTCGACTACATGGTAATGTTTTATATTTCATTTCAAAATGTTGAAATGTTCTATTACCAAAAGGAATGTATATGTTGTCACTGTGGTATCAAAATACACACAGTAATGAGCTCTTATAATAATGTGAATAAAAACACTGCACAGATTAACAGAGCTAAATGTCACTATTTAACTTCACTAATACTAAATCCTTCTTCTTGTCAGCAAAATAATCAGCTAAAAGTACCATCATTTTAAACATTATATTTTAAGTATTTATAAATAAAGAGAGCCAAAGTTACATAGTGTTGCTTTGTTACTCAGTGGCCACTTTTTCGCACACCTGCCTAAACATTTGGACCTGTGGTATTTCACAGCGGTTGACAGTTTGATGACATCTTTAACTCTTGCAATGTCTGTATATTTGTAACTGAGCTCTCCTGACCTATATCTCGTGTGAAGAAGTACGTTGTAAAACAGCAGTTCTCTAATGGAAAAAGCACTGTATGTAATAATGTTATGGTTGGATCTTTTTGTACAGCTTAAATGAGGAGGTATGAGTCAGTGTCGATAAAACAGTGATAAGAGCTGCAATAGTTCTGACATGCAAAAATATCCATTGTTATCTGTAATCTGTATCATTACATAATCTAACAAAAATATAAAATACATCTCTATTTTAATGAGAGGAAAAACCACAACAACTGCAAACACATTATGTAATGAAGTGTTGCAATCAACCTCAGACAAAAGTGACATTTATACATTACTACTTGTTTTCAAGTACTACAATACAATACTACAATACTACATTTTCTCTCAGTTGTCTAAGAACACACTGAGTAAAATCTGGGTGAATAAAAACATACCATTAAAAGACTTCCCTCACCTGGCTGGAGGGTTCAATACCTGGTTTTCTGTTGGCTAATCTCCTTGTCAATTACAGTATTGACCAATCGCTGTTTCACTGTTGGATTTTCTGTTAAATCAATGATCATTTTTAGCCCTAAGAGGTAACTGCTATTATGATTTTGGGCTTTCTAAAAATTAATTGAATTGAAACCAACAATTGACAATTAATACACAAAATAAAATTCTACAAATCAGCAGAATGTTTAGTTAATTATATCTGCTGTTATTACACATGCTGTTATTACTGTAGAAATAACTCCACTACATGCATGTAAATAACATTATAAACAAGCATGACTGTGGAAGCATTAAGCAAACTATAATGACAATAATAATAATAACACAACTGCCACTGACTACATGTTTTGTCAATTTTTATCAAAGGTCTACAAAACACAGACATGCTGAAGAGACCACCAGACTACGACTTGTCCACCCCACCGCTTGAACAATTGCGACTTATACAAAGTCTGTTCCTGCTTTGGTCAATGTACATAATGGCCTCTGCTGCTCCGGCCCAATTGAGTTCAGCGTCCCGTGTTTTATGTCAATAGATGTATGCTGTAGCTGGAAACAAAGTTGATGAGACAAATAACAGGACTGATATGGGCGGTGGTGCAAAAATAATGGAAGTAGGCAAAAGAAGGAAACTTTCTAGTGATGGGGTGAAGAGACCACAAGTGCTTGGAAATCCAAAGCAATAACGTCTTGAAGCAGGTGACAGCAAAAGGCCATGTTACAGTGTATTTCTTGGCAATAAAAAACCTGTAATTGAATACATACAAGTTCAATGTCTAACTGTGGAACATTCCAGGAAAAGCAGCAAGATCTCTGCTTAACTTTTCCTCCTAGAAAAGTTACACAGTGAACGTTTAAGATTTAAAACTGTTTCAAATATAGAAAGGTTAATAAATTACGTTTCACTTGCACATGGCTGGACATTGACGCAGCAAAACAGTGTTGCATAAGTTCCCGAACCAAGCCCCCTTCGTGTTTGCTTTGTGACATCATGCCCCTGTGCTCTGGGTGTACGATTTATGGGCCCCGATAGAGCCGCTTCCTTCCTCAGTGACAAGATGTGAACCAGTGGGCTACAGACACACCCTCAAAATCAACCAATCGACAAACGCGATTCGTATCTTTCAGGAAGCCTCCGTCCGTCTCTGCTCAAGTAGGTCAGGAGCGCTATTTTTCCATCTCTGACATTAAGGTTAAGGATGTTGGCTGGAGCTCGCATTAACACAGGGCTTAGGGTTATTTACAAATGGAGCCGAGTCACTAAAGCTAGAAAAATAAGCTAGTCATGGTTTGTATATATTTCGGTTTGGTGGGCTGCCAGAGCTGCATGCCCCATTTCCTGTGCACCTCTATTGAACAACATGCCAAGAAACCTAAAGACGAGGCGGGGCAAACAGCCAGAAGAGACTGCTCAGGAACCAGATGGAAAGTTGTTTTTGCACCTCCCTCCATCAATCCTTTTTTGGCCTAGATACTGTACTTCACCACAGCCCATTGCTTTAGCTATTCATATACTAACGTTTTTACTTGAGACTAAAAATATGAATACTATTTTAGTGATAGCATTTATAACTTTCCTCACTCTTATAAATATGTAGACAGATAGATGACTGAGGAACTGAGTTTATGATTTAAAAAGCGCATTTAATACTTATAATAACTTATACCACCTTGTGCAAAACCTTTCTATTATCATGAGGACCAAACCAAACCAATTTACAGGACAGATCTGTGGACGGACAATCTTCATCATTGTTCTATGGAAACAAACTGGTGACTGACCCCCAACCAAATAGTTACATGGTGCTTTAAGTGTGCTCAGTCCCTCAAACTTTTTCACTAATGGCACCACTGGTCTAACACAACATACAGTGACAACATACACAAATTACCTAAGACTGCATTGAACAGAAGCTGTAAATCTGATTTCAACCCATTGTTCTGTCAAAGCCTGTTCAGCACACTTGTTGCAGGATTTGTTTATAACTTTCATTGTTGTCCACATCTTTAATCCTGTCTTCCTGGACATTACAGTATCCACCCTCTCTTTCAGCCTTGCCTTTGTTGGACTGTCTGTAGGACTTTTACTGACTTACTGCATCTTTCTCTGTAACCCTCTGAATGAACACGTCGTATTTTATATTGTATACCTTTCATTGAAACACATCTGATTCACCGTTACATAGACCTTGTTTTTTGTGTTTCAATCAGACTCATACTTACCTTTAATCCACACTCTCCTTCTCTGCTCGTCATATGGGCTCTGCAGGTCATCCCACAATGGTCCACATTGTTTCAAAAGCATTTGCAACAGTTTAGATCTCTGCCTAATGCGCTTTTTGGCCTTGAAGATTATATGGGATACTTTCAACATGGGCTCAGACTTAGTTTTAATCACCTGCAGCAGCAGCCCTAAGCCTGTGCACGCCCTGCCTTGAATTCTTGGCAAAGGTTTATGCCTGATCATGCTTAATAATAGTGTATTATATAACCTATATTGAGCCATGTAAGGTAGGTTATAAAAGGCATATTTCAGGGTTAAAGGTACAACTACGCAACTGTCTCAGTGGGGGGTCTTCCATTTGCTTGGGTCCATGACATGATATTGCTTTCTGTGCACACAGTACACATTAAGCGGATCTATCGTGCAATAGGTGTTTTAATTATGTAAAAACATTATGAAAAATATGCATTGTTACTGTCGGATCTGACATGTAACTGGACAACTGTAAAACATCAATCTTCACCAGAAAAGTTACACAGTGCACCTTTAAATGACTCCAAATTAATACACCTGTTCTCAGAGATATCTGAAGAGTGTTTGTGAGCACCATCAGGAGTATTATTAGTTTCAGCAATGTGATAATGAATGAGCTATTTGCGTCATGTAGTGAGAATAGCAGGTTTAAAATGAAACCAGCTGTTCTGTGTCTTCATCTTATCTCGGTTTGAGAAGGAAATGATGCTCGGGCAATATCAGGAGTTTGTAATGTTATTAGAAAAACTCCCATTTGGAACTGATTCAGAGGACAAACTCATTAAATATAAAATAGGCTGTTAAACTATATCGAGGTGCCCACAAGACAATAAGTAAGGTTGAATAATTTTTATGCGCAACATAACTGGCTCAACTCAAGTCCTGGTTTAGTTCTGGTCTAGAACACATTTAGTTCAGGGTTTAGTTCAAGTTCACCCCAATTTTGATGACTATGCAAGTGTGAACTTAACACACCCATAAGTGCATAGAAACTAATACACTAATGACTTCCACATTCAAACTATACTGTACTCTAAAGGTTTGTGTAAAAATGTACATTTACACTAATTTCAAGCACCTATAAACATTTTTGCATCTAAGTGTAAACAATTAGATGTGCAGCACATCTAAATGTAAACAATTAGATATAAAAATACTTATCAGTGTCAAGTCTCCACAACAGGACAGAAGGGGTTAATAATACCCAGTACTGTAAAAACTGGCCTCTGTGTACCCCCAATCTGGTCAGAAGTGTCCTATTACCGTGACAAATGAGCTGGAGCCCACTTGTTCCCAGAGAGGTGCTGTGAGGTAAAGTTTTGGGGACATTCTTGCAAGGCTGTAAGCGTGCTCGGTCATTGTCACGGGCCGCTCACACTCGGGGTTCTAATAAACTCAAGGTGTGATGGATGACAACATGATGTAACAGCATCTTGTCCAATTACTGCGGCAGGACATGTAGTACAAGTGTGAGGCCGAGGAGGGTAAACAAGTCACAGATCTCGGAGACAAAGTTTCCGTTCATTTTTTTTTCACCGGGGCTTGAAAAGTGTTGCACAAAAAGATAGTGTCAGCAATTCCACTTTGGCACGTGAGGACAATGTTAATGCGGAACAAAGACACATGCATTTGAGTGGATCTTTAAACAGCCTTTTAAAGCCGCAATATGTAACATTTCTCTATAGAGATGATTTTGGTTTGCACAGAATGTTCAACGGTATGACAATAAAGTATGACATTAAATGAAATTAAACTCTGAAATTGTCAGTCGCTGCTGAAGAAAAGGTAGCAGCTAACTTCAAAGACAACTGCTTCATGACATCACAAGGTGGAACAGAGCATTTTGAACTTTGGAGATGTAGACCGACTAACAAGGGTTTCTCAAACATGTCTGAATGAAACAAAACACAACTCCAGGTATGTTTTTGAGGAGGTAACAACATTATAACATGACCTAAAGCTTACAAGAATCAATTTTGTGTCAACCAAGCCAATTCCCAGTCCTGTGGAGTTGCTCACATTAAGAACATTTTCTATATATTGTGGCCACTTAAAAAAATCTGTAAATAAATACATGTCAGATTTAACAGATGTAACACTGTGGAACATTCTATGCAAAGACTCCATGGTCACAAGCTCGTGGCAGTTACATAATCCACCTTTGACCATTACGGACGGGCACCACTGTGATTCGTTTCACATTCAAACATATTCTTTGCTCAGCTGTTCTAAATTCTAATGAAATTATTGTGTAACTGCAAAACCTTGAATAGTTATTAAGGCGGAGTGATTTTGTTGATATAGTCCATTGTTCCCGTTTGAATACAACCAAGTATGAGATTGCAAAACTTCTGCCGTGCCTACCAACCTGAATCAATGCTGCTGTGTGTATTGATGCCCTACGCTGATGATAAGGTAGTTGCTGTATTTGCAAAAACCCACAGATAAAATATGCTTCCAAAATACATATCTTAAGTTAACTGAACTCGTGCAATTTATATTTGAAAACCCACTATTGGGACAAGAGCAGGGGTCTGACCAAGAGCTACATTTCTAATCTATATCTTTTGGAGCTCAGGCTTATAGGAGCCACAGAGCCCAGGATGGGGTCAGGGGTCAATGGCTGTGGGAACATAAGGGGCCTGTACAGAGCTGTCAGCGTCCTCACAAATGGGGGTGTAACATAAACACAACACACATATACGCTCCCAGACAATGCACCCCTCCCCAAAACGTGCACAATGGTTCCAAGCACCGCACACTGGGCTGAAACAATACGAAACACATTGAAACAACAGGACAGAGAGGTTTAAGGCAACACAGAGCCAGAGCAATGGGAAACTATCCATCAGGCACTGACATGGAGAAGTTCATGTCTCTTAGTGTGGGGTCTCATAATGGTACAAGAATGGCAAATTGCTATAAGGATACAACATTGAACAACATTTGCTGATACTGAAATGGTGATGTCTTTAAATAATTTAATCAGATCACCAGTAAGGCTTGAGAAGATCTGTATTCTTCCCAAAATGAAGCAATTCTTTAGAGTAAAACAGATAATTTTGATATTTGCTGATATAAGTCATAAGAACACAGTGGACTTCAAGATGCTTTAAGGCATTTCCAATAAGAAGTATGATGTTAAACCTCATTATTGACTCAAAGCCATAAGATTTGAATAGCCATGTTGTTATAGCCAATAGACACTTGCCAAGTCCTGGTGTTGATCTGCTTGAGATTTGTGTCCTAATACGGGCTACTTTGGTTCAGACCTGGACTGAAGCCACTAGTCTATTCATACTCGTCACCTGATCCACAGATGCTTTAAGTCCTATATACCCACAGTCATAAATCTCAGCAGACAAGTAAACACAAGCATGAAGTGAATGGCATTGAGAAGCACACCAAACACACACCCTCAACCTGGACTGAAGCCCGGTGACCAGGGCAAAAGGAAAAAATTAAAATCATGTGTGGCTTTGCATGCATGCAGCCAACTACATGGAAAATTCCCATCTAGCACGGCAAGAGCACCTACCCAAAGTGTGGGACAGAGCGCCCTCCAGTGATCATCAAAGGCAACTTCAAGCTCTCAAAATGTGAATGATGAAACCACTCAATGGCTGCTCTGTTTCATCAACTAAAAGGCGGAGCGCTAAAGAGTGAGAGTGCTCGGGATAAAAGGCTTATATTGATTTTTTCAAATACAGTATCCATGGACAATAACCTTCATCTTTCATTTATGAACCCAATCAAATAAATTCTAGGCAGATGGCAAGCCAGTCAATAGCTGGAAGTGACCGGAGAGTGAGAACATGAGGCTGGATGGAAGATATGCAGACACCTGGACAAAAGTTTGGTTTTTGTTTTAGTTTGTGAGCTGGCTACTTTTGGAAGAGCTATTCGTTCAAATACGCTTACATAATCTGTCATCTGTTCTGATAAAGTCCATAAGAGTTTGTATTAGTTTCATCAGCCTAGGTGTCTATAATGATTAACAATGATCAAATTTGTATTAGTTATCGTACCTACTTATTTGAAAAGAATTTTAATAAGCATACTTATTGGTGTAAATGTATTGGTGTAAATTTGCATATGGTGCTTACACGCACTCTTCACTTCTTTTGAACACTACAAAAGGAAATGTGTTTTTAAATTCCAAATATTTCTATGTAGAGAAACATGTTTATGATGTATAGAAACAATCTGTTTGAAATGTATCTTGGCTCAAAACCAGAATGACAGAGTCTTTAGTTACATAAAAGTCTGTTTCCACTGGCAACATAAGAGCCAGCAGCTTTTTATAGATGTGCTGCAAAATAAATGAGAAAAATAACACAGCAGAAGGCATTATCTTATGAATAATTAAATAAACATTCTCCATGTAAGTTATCCAAATGACACCATGGAAAAGTGTAGCAGAGATAACATGGTTTGTTTATTTAGCAGGATCATTTGGTCACTTTAGTTTGTGAAATATCTTTACTGGGACATTCGCCCTATCCCACATGTCTGCATGTGAACTGCAAATGAATAAATGTCACAAGGCACATCTACAAAAAACGTATTCGACCAAATAAACACCAGTTGTCCAGTTGAAAAATAGATTTTCTCCTTTTGCCATTTCTTGACAGTGACAGTGAATGAAACTCAGCCTGTAAATGTTAAGTAAGTGCTGAATGTATTAACACAAAACCACATGCAAGATTACATTTTATTAAACATTATGAGTGAAACTGATGGTTCTATCCCCAAATCCACATACAGCCTGATGGCTTTTTTCATGTGCATGTTTCTGTACTGTGTTTTTTAGCTTCAAAGACTTGGTTATTCCCTTCCCACCTCCTGCTGCTGCACATTGTTACCAGGGCCCTCTCCTCCCTATTCGGTTTATGTCTTGGGGAACGTGGGAGAGACAAGCCAAGCCTTGTGATGTAATGTATGGCCCCATCAGAACAGAGACAAGAGATCATAAGCAACCCTTTAAGGTGAAAAATCACATCGTTTTAAAATGGCAAAATACAAATATAAGGCAAAATATATGCAGTTTAATAACAAATATAAAAAAAGAAATTATCACAAATCAATCAAGTTGACAACTTAAGATCACTAAACCTGTATTATACCGGTACTAAATCACACTAATTAGACTCATCAGAGCTGGGCTACACTGGACTGAACTGAAGGAACAAGAGCCAAAACAGGACCTAACCAGGTTTTCCAACCCAAGATCAAAACTGTATGTCTGTAGAGCTTAAATGGGCTGGAGCAAAGCTAATTACAATTGTCATTATTCTGATTTAATGGTGCAGTCTCAACACCAGCACCGAAACCCACCCTTCACGGTGTGTAGGTCTCTTGAAGAAATGATTGCTGGTACTTTTCCACTGGATGCTGCTGACTACAAATGCAGAGGGCAGCATGATCCCACCTCCTGCTTCTCCTCTCTCAACACAACTCACCATCTCGTAGAATCCTTTACAAATCTGTCACGTAGTTTGCACTTTCTAGTTTGGGCTCTTCCAACTTCCATCCTTTTCTTTCTCACTCGTTCAAACTCTGAATGGTGAGGCCCAGATTAATCAGATGCAGGCCAACAAACAGCCCCCTCTCTTTATAGCCAACAGCGTTGCACCTCATCCCACTGGTACCATGGCGACTGGTAAGACGACCATGCATCAGTCCGGCTTTTCTTTAAATTAATTTCAAACTAGCGATGGGTGGTATTCATGAAAACAATATACTGTATATTTTTTTCTCATTTCCATGTGCTAAAATGTGCCAGTAAATGTCTTGGTTGAGGTTCAAATCTAGCACAAAATATATATAGACATACAATTAACCAGTTTTTTTATGTAATTTTTAATAGTTTAATTTGAAACTAAGTACTTGATGATGTCATTTTTGCATATCGTAAATAATTATTATTCCAGAAACTATATATTTTCTGCAGTTACATTGTCAATAATGTGTTGTAATTTCAGGTATTTCATTATTATTAAATATTGCATGTTTTTCTTACATTATGCAGCCATACTTTTTTATTATCATGTATTGGGGCTTGAAGGATTGGCACTGACCTAGTTGCACACTTCCCCCAGTCTCGCAGAGTCTGCAGCGACAGCCGGGTGCACGGGCTGGAGGTGGGGGTCTGTCTGAGAGGATCAAAGTGTAGCTCTATGCCCTGTGTCCTATTAGAAATGCTCTTTATAAGGGATGCACACTTAGAGCCATTTCTATATAGTAATGTCCATAAAAAAGAAAAAAAAAATAGCAGATAATAACTATTAGCTGTCATGACAGAACTATGTTACAGGACAAAACAAAAGTATCCCATTTTAACATTTGATTTATAATAACAAAACTTCATAAATAAACCTTAATTTACTACTCAGGCTCATGTATGGAAACAAACTTCAAATACAGTGTGACTAGTATGAAAAACATGTCGTCACTGTCACAATATTCAATTTAAAAAAATGTTTTGTGCGCTATTATTGCTAGAATAAAAATGCAATGATGTATTGCCATTGCCAAGTACAAGCACAACAAGGTACATAGTAACAGCAATCAATCAGCTTAATAATAAAGTACAAAGTGCATTGCAAACAATCACACTAATATTAGGCAGCTTTAGTCCAACACGTCAAGCTTACTTTATTGTTGATCATTTGTATCATAGTTGTTCAACTGTGTGGCTATCACTGTGTAATAGCTAAGATTATAAAGCATGAAATTTGAAGCTATCAAATACATTCACACTTACAGCACAGAGCTGACCCCTTTGCTGGAGCTGACTGGGCTGGTGCCCAGCTGGCAGGCAGCTGTAAATCCACAGCTTTATTTCTCTATCATCCTCAGAGTCACCCAATGTTTCACTGTACACTTACTGGGCTAAAGGTCACTTTCTGCCCACTGCTCTCTCCCCACCAACGCACCACTGGTCATCATCACGCAACATACAATCCTTTGTATTTCTAGATCTGTCAATTTGCACATTTTGAAATTTGATATATTGCTAGTAAAAATATTATAATCTCAATAAATCATAATATTGAAACTACTTTAAAACCCTCTACAGCTCAAATGCTCAAATATTACTATTCTACAAAAAATAAAAATAAAAATAATAGTAAGGCCCCAAAAATATTGTTCCAGCTAAACTGAGCAATGGGTCACTATAGTAATTATTGTGACATGACTTTCCAATCACTCCTTACACTGACCAGCACCATCAACTGTTAACATAAACTCGTTCAACTCGCAGCTTATCGGCAACTGAATCAATTAGCTGCAAGGTACCTAAATTTAGATTGTAACTCAAAGTACAAAAACATTGTTGTGGTTCATATTTCTGTCGATAAATGTGGGCTTTTATGATTGATTAAAGTGCTGTACTTACATAAAATTGTACAGATCATCGTTGTCTTAAATACTTGGTGGTAGTAAAAGTTTTGGTTACATAACACATTCAAGGAAAGGCTCAAAACAGATTGGTACAGTGTAAATCTCTTCAGTAGTGTGGGAAAACAACTGAAGATTTGATCAAAATGAGAAAAACAACACCAGGGGCCTCGGGCTGATTGTGCAATAACTTCTGCAATCAGCCAACCCCCATTTTACTCCTAGTACCGAATACTTTTAAACATGGCAATTCAGTGCAAATATCTATCTGGAAATACCACTATGAGTATAATTCATCAGTAATACTGAGCATGTGTGTACTTTTCCATCATTTTAGAGGGTCAAACTAGGAAGTCAATACTTTTAATTAATCGCACATAAGTGTTTATTAGTGAGGCAGCTGAGTCATGCAGAACATCCATAATTAGCTAAATAAGTATGTGTTAAAACTGGGGACCACGATAAAAAGACTTGGTTTTAAAAATACCAGTTGACCAGTTCAAATCCATTATGCACAACAGAAAATAACATTAGAGGACTGTACAGTGGTGTCTTTTTCAACACATAAGATGGCAACAATTGAACTGCATTGGACAGTATTAACAGTAAGAGGCACTAAGCCCTTGTGGAATTTCTGTATGTCCACAACTTGGCTTTTTAAACCCTGTGAGTCCAATTTGACATCACGAGAACAGGTTGATCTTTTGTGAGCAGCTCTTAATTCAACTTCAGACTAAAAGAGCCTGACACAATGGTGTAATTACATAATACAAAGAAACCCCTCTCTGTCTCTGTCCGAACACATAAAGACAAACTCCTTTCATGCAGCTACCCCAGAGAATCTGCCCACAGCTTTAATCGACTTCAAAACTTACAATAGTACCAATAGTTTTCATGGCAAGAAAATATTTGGGGGTGTTATGGTGCAGTTTGACTAATATTTACAGCATCAGGCAACAAAACACATTTCAACTTGTGAGAAAAACAAGCAACACCAGATGTTCACTGATAATAAAAAATGCATTTGTATATTTTGCTTATGCTTTTTCACACTTTGGATACAGCTGGGCAAGCACCGTTTGCAAATCTATGGTAGAATATTAGCTAGCACATATTCCAAAAGGAGGGGCCTTGACGGAAGGCTGTCTGTGTGTCTAATGATTTTGCCTGTTTAATCAGTAGATCTGGAGGAATTAGTCTTATGTCTGAGCCCGACCCCTCCCCTCCCCGCTCTGTCCTGAACAATGTGGGAAAGGTGTGCGCTAAACCACTCAGATCAACATGAGCTTCCACCCGGGGCTCATAAATGCACACTTTGGCGAGCTGTGAGCAAATGCAGCTTAGCATAATTCACAAATACCAGACGGTGTGTGTACTGTGGTGCAC
This sequence comes from Scartelaos histophorus, assembly GCA_000787155.1. Classification (NCBI taxonomy): domain Eukaryota; kingdom Metazoa; phylum Chordata; class Actinopteri; order Gobiiformes; family Gobiidae; genus Scartelaos; species Scartelaos histophorus. Next base: position 20,950 of record JACN01012366.1, read on the forward strand.
GACTAAAACCGCAAAGAAGCTTTCTCCCTCTCATCTCCCCTTCTGCCCCTCTCCCCCAGCCCCTAAAGCTCCACAGGACAAACACAAACCAGAGCCAAAACACACCACTTCCAAAAACTCTTTGGCCCAAGAGCTCTTCTTTGTTTTCTTTGTGGATTACATTAACACTACACCCACCTGCTTATCCAGAATAAACATTTTTGTTGTCTATGATATAGTCTTTCAAACTGCACTATGTAACTTTTCTGAGTGAATATATAACAATGATTAAATACAAATATAATTTGTACTGTGAGTAGGGTTGCCTCTCCACAGATTTGACATATAACTTGGACTGGTAGTGTTAATTGCTTTTTTATTTTACTGCGGCAATAAAATCTACATGGAGACAAGTAGGTGATGGACCCTCCACCAGAAAAGTTACATCGTGCTGCTTTAATAGATTCAGAGAATGTGAGACTCATATTACTGTGGAAAATGACCAATGCTATTTATCTGGTCTGTATCGCCAGAATTTGTCCATATGAATCCATGTAACAATATCAGTGAAATATAACAATGTACATAGGAACACTAAAGGACTGCTTAAAATTATTTTTAACACCGCCATTGCACAACCTTACACCTTCTATTCTTCGACTTGAGATAAGCCAACTGGCCCACAACAGAAAAACAGCTCAATCGTCAAACACATTTAAATACAGAAGGACATTGCGCTCATTGGACATTACTCCTTTGTGCTACCTGACTACTGTATTGTCAGTAAACATCACTAGACTGTCAGAGAATGTCAGTGCATCGTGTTATGGAACAGTGTGTAAAGTACAATTTAGGAAGCGTTATAACACACAACAGATAGCTGTGACAAGATGCTGTGATTGTGTATTAAAATATGCTCTGTCAATGTGTCTTTGACTATGAATGAGGTTATGTAATATACACAATATTGTACTGAAATTACTCCATCTGTTATTTATGGTTCATAAATCTTTGTTAAGATTAGAGTTTACACTATATTATTTATGCATTTATATACCTATTATTATTCTTTACTTGCACAATGCACAATACAGAATGGAGACCTTATGTTACCATGTCTGATGTCATGATCTGGTCTTTCTATTAATAAATTGCCTTGGTATTTCATACTGAAGGACAAATATGGGTCTCAGCATTGCTTAATATATGCTAGCAAAGGACTGATGCAAGACTTCTCAATATTACAGTTCATCCAGGGAATAAATAGTCATTTGATGGATTGAAAAAGACCAACTAAGGACTGATTTTAATGTCAACAAAAATACATATCTCTTACCTGGACATTTTGCAAAAGGTGGACGCTGCGCTCTCTGACGTCTTCAAAGGGGCACCGTTTGGACAGCATCAGAAGATGGGCCAAGATGTCGTTAAGGTCGCTACGTTGGGGGCTTAGCGAGGCAGGTGGAGAGGGCGCTGGAGCAGGTATGGGCCCGATTGCTTCCACTTTCCTCAGGACCTCCCGCTGAATGAGGTCCATGGCTGCATCCCTGGAGCTGGCATCTCGACTGCTCAAACCATCCCATCTACCCAGAGACTCCTGGTCCTGCACGTCCATGTCGTCACTTGGGACTAATACTTGTGGATTTTTTCAGAAGGCCTTATTAGAAAACAGCAGAAAATTGTTTATTAATAGAAACCTGCCTATTTTTGTTCACATTCTTGACACATCCTTTTCCATGATTGTTGGAGGTAAAGAGCAAACAACAGATTTTATGCAACCATATTACAATGCAATAACAGTCAAAAATATAGTGTATCACATATATTGCATATACAGTATATTTACATATTGTATTACAGTTGCCAACTTCCAAGAACAATGTAATGTGAATAGTTTTAGGCTGCTGCTTCTGCCAAATCAGTAATATGTGACATAATAATATAAATATGAATAATACCTGGTTAAATGTATGAAATCGCATGTATATACCTATCAAGTTAGAATTTGCTGTTACTGCCATTCAATCTCCTTTTGCATGCTTCCCGTGTCAAGCCTTCCCAAGCTCCCCGTTAACAAAGAGTCTAGACAAAAGCAAAAGCTCTATACAGTAAAAAGTCCGTCTCTGAATCCAACTTTCTTATCCTAAATCTTTAACAAAACATGTCACTTATGTAATACTCACTTTAATGACATTCTTTGGTGCAGGTCTTTTGCAACGGGACTTCTCACCACAGCACTGACCAGTGAGTCCCAGGCAGGGTAGAGACGAGGGAGGTACGACTTGAGGGCAAACATTTGATTGGCACAGACTTCCAGCCAATCACAGCGAAGATCTTGAAGACTAAGGCGGCGCCTCAAGATTTCTGCTTCATGATTTGGTAATGAGGCGGATCGCTACCAACGGGGGACATGTTCATGGGAGTTGTAGTTTATAAAACAGACTATCGAGTCTTTAAAACTGCAAACAAAACTACAATTCCCATCATACTGTTCGGCCAAGCGAGCCCCCCCTCCCCTCCCCCCCTCTTGTTTATCAGAAATAACAGTGAGGGTAAAAAAAGATGAAAAAGTTCGACATTGGAGATTCTATTTTCATATTTAATGTATAAGATCACTAAAGCGGCAAGCACTTTAATTTCATGTATATACAATTTAATGTACATTTTAATGTAGAAATGATGTAATGATGTAATGAACCATGCAATGTTTAAACAGGT
>KN492981.1:9601-32615 GCA_000787155.1 Scartelaos histophorus
CAACGGCTTTAACACACACTTGTGCATGGCCTTCTCCAGGACGTGATCTGTGAGAGACATAATACCAATTATTATTATTTATATATATATAAATCGGCAGAGTATATCAACAAAAAGACATTGCTATTGTTTTCAGATAGTAGATTGTGATGAACTCATACTAACAGATGAACAGTGAAACGATAGAGTTTTTCTTAATGATTACATGGTGTATTCAGGACAAATATCCAAAAGGAAAATCCACCAATTTTGAACCTACTCATTCATTTAGCCCCTTGGTTTTAATACATTACGAGAAAAACTCCTTTTGATATCATAGGCCTTTGAAAAGTTGTTTTGAATCCAGTAACATTACAAGTTAAACATGATTGAATTACATCTTATTACTTCTGAACAGTTATTCAACAACGCCACTCAATATCTACAAAGTCTATGTTACAAGAGCATGAGGGGTTTCATCTTTTTCCCATGCAACTTTTCCTTTCTGGATTTGCCAAAACAAATATCTTACTTTCAGAGTGCATTATAATAGTACTGTGAAAAACGATTGCACACTAAATGGCCTCTAGCTGCTAAATCCCAATTCAAACGACGGCAGTACTTTGATCTGGTTCAAGAGTTATTGTAGAGCCAGGCAGCTTCAACAGAAAGTGAAGTGAGAAAGTGAAGTCTCTACTTTCATGAAAATCTCATTCATTTGTCTGGCCATAAAGTGTTTCTGTGTACAATGGCTTATTCTGTAATCCAGACCTACGTCCATATGCTTCAAATAACTGCTGCCCACCTCAGCTATGCCCAGTATGTCACCACCACACAATTGAAACTTATTCTTTAGAGCCAGTAAACAGCTCTGCATAAAGTGAAAAAATAAACAAAAGTAAAATATATGACTAGCTCCACTTTGAATGGTTGAAATAAGAAAATACAGAAAACAGATCTGAATTAAATAAAAATAAATTATTATAAATGTCCACCAGTAATATAATGAAGTTTCCATGGGGCGTTTTTTTTTTTTTTTTTTTAAATGAATAGACTACTGTTCCGAAATACATGTGATTCTTAAATTTGCAGTTGGTGAAACTATGTTATTCTAATGTTGATGCTCCTGTACTTGATTAAATGTGCACCAAGTAAGAAATGTTATGCAGTACAGCTTTAAAATGCTGTCAATGCCTTTTAGGTCTTGATAAATATATTTAAAAAAAAAAAAATCAGCCCTTTATTCAGAATCAGGGTTTAAAGACGATATGCAGTAATACCAGTGTTTTCCACTGATTTATACTAAGACTATGGTTGTACCAGCGGTCCACATTCTAATAATTTTATTTAATACAATATTTTGGTGTGTAAATGTTACTTATTTCCTCTAATAAACAAAAAAAGCATTGATTACAGATTAAAATGTTACATCTATATGTTTATGATAGTACAAAATATAATTCATTTTACCATGTTTTTGCTCATTTAGTTTTTAGACTATAGGGGTGAAAATTAGACTATGAGGGGTCACCATAGTCTCCTCTAGAAAATACAAATATGGATACATAATTTCATGACACAATGCTAATAAAGTGTTAAGCAAGAAAGTGTGTAGTGATCATGCTCAGACAAGATTTCATGAGCGGGAACAGATCAGGACAATAAGCAGGAATATTACCACACCAATTCCTCAAATGACACTATGGATTCTGGTGAAATGTTTATCTGCACGACCATGATGTCAATTTACTTTGCCTTTGTTGTTTTTAATAGGAATAGAGTATGCACTAGTGAGAGGAGGGAGCATAAGAGGACATTTTACATATGTTTCCCTTTTCCATGAGGACAAGTGTCATGTTTATGAACATTTCTGTGGTTGGTTTATAATGTTAGCCTCAAGCACTTCTCTGTTTCTAGGAACAAGGCTTTTCTGTTGTATTGTTTACAAGGGGGAGATATTTACATATTCATGCAACCAGAATGCCTACAATGGACCTATTTATGAAAACTGCACTGTACTTTATAGTTTGTAGGGTCATAATGCAGCATTAAAAATGCTCTGTGTAACTTTTCTGATGGTGGTTGTCTCCATAAAGATTTTGTATTTGACTAAAATGTTCCACTCCAAAGATCTGACCTATTATTTGGCTTGGTAGCTTCAACAGCTTGTGTCCATGGAGACGAGTATGTTTAAAGCCACACTGTTGGACATTCCGCAAAATTAATGATATCTTCCTTTATGCAAGCAGGTAACTGACCCTCCACCAGAAAAGTTACATAGTGCACCTTTAAGAACTAGATAACTAAAATTCCCCAAATGTATGCATAACCCACCAATATATGAAAATTAATTAATTAATTCATTCATTCATTCATTCACATTCACAGGCAATTTAACTATGCCAAAGGGTGTTTTGTATGACCTTTTAAATTGAACAGGAACTATAAAATCAGAATCAGGGAATAATTACCATTGTACTGAAGTAAAAATTATCTTAAGTCAACACCAAGTATGCCACATTTATGTGATAAACAACAAAGTGATTGCTATGATGTGATTAGATAGATAATAATCTGCAGTAATAACAATCTGCAAATCTCCCCTTTAAAACAAACAACCAAAGGCAGTAAATTAAGTACGTACTTTCAATTCAAGTTCCAGGTTTTACTTCCTATGTGGTCTACCATGGTAATATATACCCCAGTTACTACTGAAAATTGAAAGTGAGACATTCTTCCACTTACCAATTTGATCCTCTGGTATGAGCGACTCAAGTGGAGGGTCCAACTCAGAGCTCTGTTTCAAATATGCCTTCATCTGCGTCAAAAACTGTCGCAGAGTCTGTAAAAAGTCTATTCCTGATGTGTGACATGCTTTATTCTCCTGCACAAAACTTAAATAATCTTGCACAAGTGATCCAAAATATGAGTTCTTATCCCGGGACAGTTCTGCAATCCTCTTCACAGCTCGCCTCTCAGGAGTCATCAGCGAACTCAACATCCCACTAACCTTCCGAAATCGTCCTTTAAGTGCTCTCGGTAAAATAAAAGATCCTTCGCTCAGCCTTACAGCCATCCTGCGTCTACGTGATTTGAAAGAAGGTCGTAAGCGCATTTCCAGATCTGCCTCAAGTCCGACTCCATAGTCTTCTTCTTCCTCATACTCCCCCTCCTCATCCTCGTCGCTGCTGTCCTCTACGATGTCCTGATCTTGTGGACTGGAGGCTAGATCCTGCCCTAATGTGTATCTGGGATATTCAAGTGAGTCAGAAGAGGAAGTTGACATGCTCACATCACTTAAACGTGGGTTTCGTTCACTAATTTCTGTGTTGCCCAATGGTTTGTCTGCAGTGGGTGGAGAGGCTGGAATCTTGGCACGAGACAGCGCCTTGGCAATAGTCTCATCATCGAGAGCTATGTGGCAGCGGTGAGCTTCTAAATCAGGGTTTTTAGGCCTTGGAGGTGGATTTTTTGAACTTTTAGACGGGCTTGTGCCACTCTTGTTGGTTGTGGTAGGGGGAGCGGGCGCTGGTCGCTTAGTAGAGGGTTGTGGTCTTCTTGGGTTTGCATTAGAGTGAACAGTGGGCATGCTTTTGGGTCTGGTGGTGTTTTTTGCAGTGGCAGGTGCAGGAGGGGGCGGGGCAGGGCGACGTTTGGGCATAGAACGGGGAGGAGGGGGGCGAGGAGGCGGGGAACGTGATTGGTTGTTCAGCTTGACCACTTGTTCATCTATATTCAGTGAGGAGGATGTCCCAGGATTCCTTTCGCCAGACTCTTTTTGACAGTCTTGGCTGCGATGGCGATAACGTGTTTGGAGAAAAAGCGGATTAACATAACATAATGGTCCGCTCGAATGTCTTTTTTCCTGAAATGAAGACAAGTTCTGCGATCTTAAAGTTGGGGGCGCGCTATCGCTGCTGTAGTTATGCCTCTGTGAAGATGGACTGTCTTGATCCTTGGTTTTGCTGGGACGTGGGGGGCTGAGGGTCCGGCTCACAGGACGGCAGGTGCGACAGGTGCGAGGGGAGGCGGGAGGGCTACACGGGCTGCAGAGAGAAGAGTCCCAAAATCCTGTAATACATAAACAAACAGAAACACAGTCATAAAAAGGCAAACATTAACTCACCTTTAGAAGTCCTGGAAAAACTGACAGCTGCAGGAAGGAGGATATCCCCTTAAAGCTACAGTCACACTTTAAAAATAGATTTTTAAAAACATGACTTTAAAAATAATGGAAAACTAGACTTGGATAAATCTAGCTAGAGGCGCTTTATGCAACTTTTCTGCAAGGTTGTCCGTCACTAGCTTGTCTCCAGGGAGATTCTAATGGAAGAATTTTCCACACTGTGACATTTAACATTTAACATCTATCACCATGTTTTCCGCCGTAAAGAACACAACATCCACAAATTAAGATACTAAAACAATGCTGAAAATCAAACTCCAATTTTCACAGCAATAATAAGTAAGTGTTCATAAAATTTCTTTAAAAATAATTTATCCCAAGTTTAACACTTTTTTCCACACTTCATATACAAATAGCATGACATTGAGCTACATATAATACCTAAGCCAGTTAGTTGTCTACAAATCCTCAGCCTTTTCAGCCATGTCTTGCCAGTTTCTGTCATTCCCACAAATGTGTCTGACTTAAAGTAAAACATAAGATAACAAAAAAATCTCTCACCAACATTTGAGAAGTGTCCTTATTAAATTCCTTAACCCTTAGTTTGCTTCTTTGTTATAACTTGCTTGTTTCTTCTCTGTAAAAGTGGCGTGTTGAGCCGGGTTTGTGTGTGTGTGAATCATTGCGGTTGACACAGAGCACAGACATGCAGAGGGAGTGTCCAATGCGAAACGCTAAAGAAAAGCGGGAGGGGCTAAAACTCCATGTGCCTGTTTCCTTAAGACTCCCTCTTCCTAATCATTTCCTGTATTTTTTCAAAGTCTTGGTCGAGCAGCGCTGATAGCATTGTGTTTTTGCATCCACTTCCCATTAAACGGAAGAGGTTAGGTGAATACAAAAGAGAAAATCTGGCTGTTGCACGTTTTATGTACAGTTCTTCTCAAACATTTTCAGACTATTACAGCACCCCTAAAGTATAATGTTTATTTAATGAATGAATGTATGAATTGGACTATACTACATAAGGATAAAACGCAAACAGCCAAATGTGGGTGGAGAGTGAGATTTCGAAACAGTTGTTCAAACTGCTTGACAGAACAAATGTGAACAATTAACAAGTCACTAAGCATAAAATTGCAAAATTGCAATTTTTTCAGTTGATTCACGTATAATATGCAAAACCTCAGAAAGTAATGACCTTATACATAAAATGGTGAATTAAACTAATGTTGAGGGCAAATAGTGTCTAAGAATAGCCCAGCTGACTTTGAGCAGTTGGATTGAATGCCTCGTGAGTAGACAGTGTGATATTCTGCCTGCCCCATGTGAGCAGAGCACCTGACACTGCAACTCCAAATGCAGACGTAGATACTGCAACCAGGTCAAAATGTGCTAAATATACTTGTTGATGTATAATGTGTAATGTGTTTAATAGACTGAACAGAAAAGGAGTACATATTTCATTTTATCACTTGGTTTGTGAGGTTAAATTGTGTTCAAATAAAGTAACTTGTGTTCAGCTGCAGATGGAAAACGAGCACTAAAGAGGACCAAAATGTCAGTATATGTTTATTACCATATACTTCTGTAGTCTATAGGTGGTAGGTCAAAGTGAAAAAAATAATGCACATGTGATATTTGCATTCAATTTGGTAATTTAATGCATAAGTTGTAGTATAACCCTTCAAAAAGACGCAGTATGCAACCTTTCCAGTGAAGGTTCGTCCCCTGTTTGTTTCCAGAGTTGATGTAGAGTTGTTTTGCCTGGAATGTTCCACAATATGGCATTATACGTATCTACTGGCATGGAGAAACACCAAGCTAAGTTAGATGTCGAATCTGTGGAGAGGTATCCCTATTTTTCAAGCAATAAATTAAGCAGTAAATGCAAAATATGTAAGTTTAATTATATACAGTGGAAGAATCCAGACAAAGGAATAATAACTAATTGTATCTCACACTCCACTAGAAAAGCTTCATACTCCACCTTTAATATTACTGTTACAAAAGTATAACTATATATAAGAGTCTTAGCAACAAAGCTGTACAGTATTCCAGTAGTAAAGAGTAAAACAAAATTAGTCTCAAGTCTCTCAGGTACAATAATAAAAAAGAACTGGCAACATAAAACCGAAGTGAGCAGTGAAAATTAATCCCTTAAATCTTCTTTAAACACTAGAGTGACAGAGAATTTGCAGTGTCACCCTGATACTCCTGACTGACGTTGGGGCTGATTGCCGAATGTTTGTGTTTCAGTTTGTGGGAGTGGACTGTGTAACTTGACATGCAAGACAACACTGACCGAGGTTTCCTTAAATAGCCTCTTCTAAAGCCATATGGGAGTTCCCCTGTTTTACTGTTGCCAAGACTCTAACATCTTAATGGAATTTTTTACTTTGTCAGACCAAAGAAGAAGAATACATACACCTCCTTTCATTGAGCCAAGCAGCATATCACTACATGGACATTTGACACAGCTCATTTGTATGTGCATGACTGTTGTGTATTTTCAAACTGCTAATGCTTTGGTATGTGTGTGTTTAGACAGTCCTCTTTAGGGCGGCTGTGGCTTTCCATTGGCCACTCCCTGCTCCCTCTGTGTGGTAGGCTACACTGTAATATACACTTCTAAGAGAGGAGAATGAATCATCCTCAAAGCTCAAAGCTCAGTTCATAAGAATACTTCCAATAACTCTCAAGAATCTAATTTAAGCGTTGTAATTCTCTACTAAACTTTAACACTGGTAAATGTAGATTTATGTAGAGTTGTTATGAACCTAACCCTATATATTTGTAACTGCATAGAACAACTTAAGTTTATCTATGTTGTAGGGCAAAACATATATGCATACAAATCCTGATTCAAGATTTGGGGCTGTAGTCGACTAAAAACACTCTTAGCTGACTAAAAACCTGTCCTGCAAACCAATTAGTCGATTTAAAAGGGTGTGTGGCAACAGCTCTCAAAATTGTTACATAAAGATAAGTATCTTTATTTATCTGACCCAAACTGCACTCACAAGACTGCCCTGGAGTTCGTGTAAAAACAACTATTCGACCAAAGTACTAGGAAAGTATGTACTGTATTTAAAGAAAGACTAATTACCAAAAATACCAAATCTTCAGCTAACTCACTCACTTCTCCTTTCTGCCTAAACCTAAATATAAAGAGTATAAATATTATTTTTAAGTTTGTGTTTTAGAAAGTTTGATTTAATGAAGATGGTCATATACTGGAGGAAGATTGATCGGTTTGACTATGTAAATGATAGACAAGGTTTCACTGTTTAAATATGCAGTCAAGAATAGTCAGCAATTTTCTCACAGTAATTATCCCAATCTTCATTTGATATTATAACATTCCTAATCTTAGTTTAAACACACTATTGTCTCTTCTATTATTGCACTATTGCACTTCTCAGATCTAATTCAACAAACACCAGAGCAAATCATTGTTTTGGTGTTCACTGAGTCCATAAACCTGATAAGCACTGCTAAGTCATTTCCTAAAGCTGATGTAGTAGAAACACATCTTAATATGGTTTTGCAACACAAATGATCACTTCATGCATCATTCAAAATGTGGAGCAAAAAATCAGATTTTACCTGCCCCGAGCTGAGCCGCCTCCTCTAGCTCTTTCTGTGTCTTGGCCGATGCAATGGCTTCTGGGAGTTTGAGTGTAAAGGGCAACACATCCCTGTAAATAAATAACCACAGTCAAGGTAGTAAAACATAACTGAAAGTCTGTGCGTAGTCTATGGTCACATTTGGACACTAAAGTTAATTTAATGTATACTGCACAGCATAGCAGCTATACACAACATGGCAATAAAAACATACATAAACATAAAACAATATAACTTTTAAAAATACTATAATGCCCCAAAAAAATGAAAAAGCAATGTTGTGGCATGACTTTTGTAAGCTACACAATAAGCTCCTTTTCTCCCTCCAATGTCTTGTTTTAAATGTGCGTGTACAGTCAGACTTATGACGAAGCATCATCATCACCCATTACACAGACATGAGCATTTGTGGGTGCAGCAATAATAACTCTATAAAACAAGTGCGTACATTCAATAACCAGTGTATGTCTCTCACTTTCCTCCCGCGGATCATCTCAGTTAAGGTGTTCAGTATGGTCTAACTATAAATATATATCTAGATGTCTAATGCAGTCTTCTGATTAGGCACAGTCCCTCAATGTGACACACAAGAGAGGTTTAAGTTCCCCTGGCCACTTTGACCTAACATAACATAATGACCCGTTATTATTGTGATATTCTCTCACTGGTTTAGTATTAGTCTGTTATTCGCTAACAATCTAACTGTGTAATTTAAGTGAAATATGCCTATCTTTTTACACCAGTTTGGAAAATCTGTTCTTAACATCAAGGCTGTAATTGAATTGATGAGTAGAAAATACACAACGCAGTTCTGACAATACTGACCAGATTTTAAACTTTTACTACAACAACAAAAATATTTAAGGAGAAGGAAGTGACAAATAGTGGACAAGTACTTATGAAAGTATATAGTGCTGACAAAACATTGGCCCTTTCTTTGATCATTGCAATAACAACAGAAAACATCCCCAAACTAAAGTGATGATGCCATAAGTTTAAGTGTCAAAAAACAAAATGGCTTCCTCTCTGTTTCCTGTGTATGTAGTGGTTTGAAGTGATCCATCTGTTTCTAGAGAATATGACATGGGATAAAACAAGAAGTGAGAGTCCGTCACCAAAACATTGATCAAAACAATAGCCAACCCCATAGCCAAAATGTAACATCAGGAAGTACTCACCCGTTCACACACACACATTCACACACCAGCATAGAGGTGGTTTAAGGTCAGTCTACAAACTGAGCTACTGTCCCAATAGATGTAAAGTGCAAAACATCTCTGTGGACTGGAGATAAGAATATGGACACCCACCAACAGAAAAAGTTACGTGAGTGCACGTTTAAAGCCTCACTATGTAACATTTAAGTCAATAAATGAACAGTCATATGGGTGTTTTTATGTCTTTATAAGCAGGCTTGTCTCTCTATAGATGTGACTAATGCAGTGGAGCTTTAAAATGACCCATTAAGGATTAAAGGGAGAAAATAAGAGAGCTTGGCAGAATGGCTTTAATAAAATTCTCCTCACCCCAACTGTGTGGAAAATACAGCCATTATCATAATTATCTTTAAAGTGCATAGTGAAACAATTATTTACCTGCTTATACAGTAGAAAGCCACCAGGCGAAACAGGTCTGCAAAACTAATAGCTGAGCCTTCAAGGGAAAAAGCTGTGAAGAAACAGACAATAAACTTTATTAGAAATTACTTTTATTTTTTACAAAATACCTTTATAACAAATGTTATGGTTTAGTCACAAAAGTACGATCGTGGAAATAATTAAATACTTATTTACCTTCTGTGAAAACAAAACCATGTGTAAAATATTGAGACACCATTCATTACGCAGTTGGATTAGTCTTGGCTTAGAGTTAGGTGTACCACAAGAATTTCAACAGGCTTATATAGTTCTGTATTGATGTAATAAAAGTTTTGTTTACTCTTCTCACTGCGAGTTTACAAGTGACACAAACTTTAAGTTCAAATGATTTGAACATTTGTGTTTCCAGTACCAGTCCTTTGCATATGATTTAATTCTTCTTATTTCTGTCAGAAAATAACAGATGTTTGACATTCCAGTTACATTAATTTCTTGGACCGCTACCTTGTACTTCTACTTGAGTGCTACAGCCTCGACTTGCAGGACCGCAACAAATAACGGGGAAGATGACAACTGCGAAAGTTTTAACAGTTGGCATTTTATAAAAATAAGTATATTTTGCAAAGCAATAGTACTTTTACTTCTGTACAATTTTTGGTTACTCTACCCAGCGATGAACTGAAAGTGAAATAACCTCTTGATTAAAAACAGGGCCTATGCTATCTGAAAGTCATTTGTAATATTAAGTGTAGTGGTAACTGATCTTGTCGAATGACAGTAAATGGTAGAGTGAGACCAACTGTTGCCAGCTGACCCACACTCAGAGGCTAAATCAGCCAAAGGCAGCGCCCCCTATTGTGGACCTGAGGTCTGTTTCTGAGCAGGAGGAGCTCTCAGCTGCTGCATGGCATCATCTCACACTCCTCTCAAATGACCGTCTGTGCTGCATTTGAATCAGACATAAAATATAAAAAGACACAGTACGCTGATTAAAAATAGAGGTGCACTATGTATATTTTCTGGTGAAGGGTCCATCAGTTTTCTTGTCCCCATGTAGGTCAAATTCTGTAAAATATAAACTATTGTAATCTATATTTTAAAAAGGAATGGAAGGCTGGATTAAAATAGGTAAAGAGCCGGGTGTGACCTTTAGGACACAACATTCCCAGAGATTTTATTGCACCTTTAATAGTGTTCATGTAATGGAAACTTTATTGAGGAAATGTGGCTATTGTTGTTAGTGTTGAACAAGCCTCTGAAGGACTTTACCACACTCTTGGCCTCGCATTAGTACTTACTGTACTGGCTCTCTCTGACCGGAAAGTGGCTGATGGGGTTTTCAGACTGGTCTTCCTTTAATCTCACCAAGAGCACTTTCCTCTGCAGAGCGGGGGACTTGCACACCAAAAACACCTGCAGCACAAAGCCACAAAATAAGAAATAATATGAGGAATAACCATTCAGTTTATGTCATTTGATTGTATTTATGGTCTGGACTATTTAGGAGCTTTGTAAAGTGGTGCTATAATGTGCAGAGCCTTCTAACTATAAGCCCAATGTTCAATATCTTCTGAAGAAAAATACTGTTGTGCAAATGTCTATGTGCTCATAATTAACACCCTCAGGCAAATGTCTTAGGAAAGAACCCACAAGAACACAGGCAGGGCATGCAGGCGCCATTTAACCCACAACCTCCTCGCTAAGACCACCAGGCTTCTAATGTAACACAAATAATATAAACCAATATCAAGTTTAAAGCACAATGCAAGTAGAAAAGGTCCATTATGTGACTAGAGGGCATCTGTTTCCAGGGAGATGTTCTTAATTTGCAATGTTGAGACAATCGGGTGGCACAATGAGCTCAAGTTAGTGGTCAGATCTGTGGACTGGTGTTCATGCTCAAAGTAAGAAGTCAGTTTTTCGAGCAATAAATTGATGAAAGACATATAAATTGTCATATTGTGGAAGATTCAAGGCTAGCAGCAGAAACGTTACGCAGTGCATCTTTAAAATTAAAGGCTAGTATTATTAAGGTAAAGGCCTTCCTTTCTTACCCCTGGAGGTTGCTGGAGCAGGATATGTCCCGCCTCCTCCTCACTTAGACACAACAGAAGCCAAACTGTGTGTGTCTGCGTCAGTCTGTCCAAAACACTCATCCTCCTCCTCAGTGAATCATACCCTGAGTCCCTTTCACCTCCCGTGTCGCCACAGTGACCAGGCTCCAGGTGAACAGCGCTCATGTCTCTGTCCAAACTGAAAAAGAGGCAGAGGGAGAGAGGGAGAAGCACATACTTGATAAGTATTTGTGAAGACGACCACACCTTTCATCAAGTCATGACCAAACACCAGAGCATACCAAAGAACCACATACAGCAGTAGATGGCAGATGAGAAGAAGAGAAAAACAATGTGCACAATCTCACAATATGATGCATTATCTTCAATCAAAACAGAAACTTTAAGTAATCTAATTATATACAAAGAACTAGCAGCATTTGAAATCTGACCTATATGCTGTGAAGATAAAATAACTACGGGGAAAAGCGTAACAAAATTTACTGGAGGGTCAACATCTCATTAGTTTACTCCATTGTCAATGTAAATTTAGTTTTTATTTGATAAGATTATGAGAGGAGGCATTTGTGTTAAAGGCCATGGGTGTTTTAAGAAATTAAAGCATCAATAAAAATCAAGAGTGTGATTCCTATGGGAGAATTTGTGTGTGAAATGAAACACCTTAATGTCTCTATTTAGTAGAAGTACATTTTCCTTTCTAGTACTACTTTACAAAATAAACTCTTTTGCCCCCTCTGCTGGTAAAAATGACTTACTGCCATCTCATGAACATTACTGTAAAACACCTTTTTGCCTCACAAGATGATGAACCGTAATGATGAATACACCTCCCATTTGATTTTAATATTTTTAACTATTTGAATATACTCATAATACTGTAGAGAAGACTGTGTTTCATCAGAATCCTGGTAACGGTGCATCTTAAATCTTGTTTTGACTGGCACAGACCCTAATCCTCCCTTATTTGGTCAGGTCTATAGTCCAGGTTAAAACAGCATGTGGAACTGCTCTCTCATCCAGTAATTCAGAGTCTCTCAATCCCACTCTGACCTTTTCTTGACCATTTCTTTCTCAAGTAAATACTATGATGATAGAAAAACTAATAAACTTGCATTTTCACAGCTTGCCGTTTTGCTTATTTGATAATTATATGTTTTGTCTTGTCCAGAGGTGAGTGAACGTTACTTTTCGTAATAGTTTCCAGACACCCTTAATTTACTCATTTCATTTACAGTATTGGCATTTACTTAAGTAGTACTTTATCCACATATGTTTTTACTCATACTTTGGTACAGTTTTTGGCTACTCTACTCACTTACAGTCATGTCCTCAGTAGTCTTAACGATTTTATTTATCTAGCTTGTAAAATGTGCTTAGAAGTAAAGTGGATTGGTCTGAATGTCTTAAAGTGTATGAGAAAACGTGGAACTACTCACGCAGTTACGTCCAGTGTCTCTTGATCCACTTCTTTCTTGACCATTTCCTTCTTTAGTTCCCCAAGCTCCAGTGCAAAAGTGTCTATCAGCTGCGAACATGACGAAAAGATAAACTTTAATACGTCCAAAAACAGACATAAGATAAACT
Source organism: Scartelaos histophorus (assembly GCA_000787155.1). Taxonomy (NCBI): domain Eukaryota; kingdom Metazoa; phylum Chordata; class Actinopteri; order Gobiiformes; family Gobiidae; genus Scartelaos; species Scartelaos histophorus. Next base: position 22,591 of record KN492981.1, read on the forward strand.
GCAGACCATTCCAAATAATTGAGACTATCAGCATGGCTTCAATGGTCAGTTTTCATACAATGGACAGTAAAAGATGTGGTCATATCTTTGCCAAGTGCTCACTTCCTCTATATCGTAAACTGAAACTCAAGGTCATTTTATTTAAAGCTTTTATGCAAGTCCAATTTCTATATGAGGTGAATGAACATGTCCAGGTTGTTTTAAATGATGCGCAGTGAAGAGAAAGTTAATATACAGATTTTTTTATGTTTGTTTTGAAAGAGAGCATAAAATTTGTTTAAAAAAAAGCTTTAAAATGAATTATCTTTTTATTCAATAGGTCTACAGCCAGTCATCTACACTGTCATGTCTATTATATTTCATATGTTTCCATAATTACTTCAGGGATTTGACATCAAAAGATTCACATTGGTGGATGACAAAAGGAATTTATAATTGTTGAAGCAAAAATAACCTCAATGCAGCAACAACAACCTAGGGCCAAATTAGTTTCATTTGTTGAGGTTTTTCTGCATTATCCACATTCCTTGACTCCACTGTTTACAGCGCTCCAGGGGCTACACAGATGTTCAAATATGAATACTCTATTCTGATTGGCTAAGACTTACATGTATGAAAAAGAGTGTCTATGCAAATAGTGCATAATCATTTTTTTACATGATTGAACATGGACTGGACATCAAGCTGTATAGTAATCTATACTTATAATACTGTGATTTATTTTTATAAGATTGTTGTTACAAATTTTAGCCACTAGGAGGACCTGTTTTACTGGCTTCTACTCCAATAATCTTACAGGCCAGTCTCCTCCTCCTTTGCCCCCCTTCTTGGACTAAGTGGAGCCAGTTCTGTAAAAATCTTAAGCTTTTTGTCAGATACCAGCTGTGTAAGACTGCAAGCTGCACTGGTGCTGGGAAAAAAACAAGAAATCTGGCTATCCAAGCAAATGATATGCACATTTAGAGAAAAACTTTGAGAGGAATTAGGTCAATACAGAATGGCGACATAACACGAGATCTATACAAGAAATAAACTTGATACTCAATACTGGTTTTGATACCACAATGACACAAACACTCACACTAAGGAATAGAATCTATACTCGGTACAATTGCGCTAGCACAATGATGATTAAAATTGTTTTTCTGTAGACTGTAGAATGTGATTTTCAACATTAAATCATAGGACTTTTCCTTGCTTTTTTATATTTGTGTAATCCCTCAGTCATCCAAGTATAGTGCTACATGGGCATGTACTAATCTGTGTGGTGTTATAAAGTTATTCAGGTTCATTTTTGACCTGCAAAAGTGACATTTTTTCATACTTATATCTGCTTAAAAGAATATCTAGTTTCAATACTAGTTTCTGTTTAGTAACTTTCCCTGACACCTGAAGACAGATACATTTAATGCTATACTTTGGGACCTTACAGGAAAATGGCAAATTATCTCCATAAAGACAGCAGGTGGTGGACCCTACCTCAAAAAGTTACACAGTGCCCTTTAAATAGTAGTAAATAATTTATAATATCTTTAATAATGGTGAAAGTGGGTGGCCTCAAATCCCAGGTGCTCCCAGGTTCATTCAGCCTTAAACAAAGCCTCTACTGTTACTTGTGTAGAGAGAAGGTGTAGTGGGAAAATAACTAGGAAATAGGGAAGGCTCTTGTAGATAAAGTGAAGGTCAGTGGAGAAAGGACAGTTTGGTTGTGGGCAAAGAATCATGAGGAGTCTACAGCACCAAACTCGTGATTTTTATTTGACTACAGATTTAAGTACGTGATGACATTTATTTCTCACTCTAAGCAAGTGCCCTATGGTCCTTTGCATAATATAACTGTTATTTATTACAGTACTTTTTCATGTTATGGACATCATTTGTAGGACTTTTGAGTTTAACTCTTCAAAACAACAGAATATTGTCATTGAGTATTTTGTGTTATTATTTTCTGTAGCAACAGTCCAAATATTCCCCTGGACACATGCTCTGACTCTGGAATGACGATATCAAATAGCAGGAAAAGCCAAGATTCCTGTGTTGATTTTCAAGAGATATTGAAAAAAACCACACATATTGCCCTATATCCATTATAGATGGTCATCTGCAACCCAGGCAGCAATGCTGTAATATAGTAACTGTCTGGACTTAGCATCTGATTAAGTTAGTGCAAATTGGAGGAGAAATTCTTAATAATTTATACACAAAGTCTGGTATTTTCCAACAGTAAACCAGAAAATAATCGGGATATTAAACACAAGCATAATAATTTTATGTTGTCAAAATAAACTTTGTGTCACTTGACTTGCTCATAGTAAGAAGTGTAACCTTGTACAGCACACGGCAGAACTACCGGTATGTTGCACAGTCGCCCTATATGTCGCCAACATATTACTCCTCCTGACTCGCCCACTAATACGTTATTAGACTAATGTGAACAACATAAAATTCGTTTGAGGTTAGTAAACATAACCAAAGGTCATACATTAGGTGCACTGGATTATAAGGTGCACCGTTGATTTTTGAGAAAATGTAATGATTTTAGATGCGCCTTATAGTCCGAAAAATACGGTACTGTCACTTCAATAAAATTGTAAGTATGCTTCTAGAAAAATACAATTTCTTCAAAAAGTTCCTCAAGTAAGTAAGTAAATGAATACATCAGCCCCTTTACTGCTGTAGCCTCTATAGAAAGCGAATACTTACTACCAGGTTTATAGACGTTTATGTGAAAGTGCAGTGTGACTGGGCTGCCACTGAACCATGCTGTCAAAAGGAAACTATGTGTTTGGGTTTAGCACAGGGGCTTAAACAAAGTGCTTTCACAGTCTCAGAGGCGAGAGGAAAACTGCACTGCTCATTATGGCCTGAAAACTGGGCACCTGCGAGGAAATCTGGATATTTTTAGCAAAACACAAACAGAAAATACAAGCATACAAAATAACAAAAAACTTTTAAACATGTAAATGAATTTAAATCTTTACATACCATTACCATTCATGCATTACCAAGAATTTGTAAATGTATGAAGATGTTACCCATAAGACTGTAATATACTGTAGTTTTGAATGCACCTCCCTAAAGTAGTTTTTTTCTACATGTTTTCCTATCTGGATGACTGAGGGATTACACAGCAATTTGTTTTATGTATATATGGCTTCACTGCACTAGAAACCATATTGAAAATCGAATATCGAATAGACCTTGCCCTCATGATCGTACGTGCAGATCTATTTCTGTCAAAGTCATACCTTAAAGAAACTGCCGCTGCGATCCATCGGTCCGCCGGGGGTGTCTTCTGTGTCTGAGTTGTCGGCCATGTTGGACTAGCCCTCCCCCTCAGCTGCTGTCGGTGTTGTGTGGGTCAGCGTCTGGAGAAACAGGGATGTGGGTCAAACGCAGTCCAGACTTCAACTGCGGTGAACCCGAGGAAATGCCTGTTCTCTCTCCAGTTTTAAAATTAGGACCATTTCTAGTGATTAAGGGCGCTGTATCCTATCATCTTAGCACTTTGTAGCGGTTCAAAGTTATTTCTCATTTAACGTTTGCATCTTAATCATTCACCACAATGAGTTCATAAGTGCTTTTTTTACTTTAAGAGGACAGAGTTACAGTAAAGCTAACAACTGACACAGACAGCCCTGACGTTCTCTTCACTCTCTTCTCTTATTTCACAGGATTACTTCAACCCTTTACTTAAAGTCATTCCAACGCTCCACTTTTTGGACAGAAATGGTGTCCGTTCATTAGTTTTCTAGACATTTCTTCCAGCTTGAGTCTGTGTCAATGTTATTTTGATGTCTACATAGCTATAATTCATTTCCCATCTTGTGAGACAGCTGCTCCTCTATTTAAAGAATGTTTCCTTGAGCAAAAGGTTATTTGGATGACTGTTTTTTGTGTTTTTTTGTGTTTTTTTAGTTCAGATATATAAAAAAATAAATAAATGTTTAGCATATTTAAGTATGTTACATCACCTATTCCAGTTTAAGGTTGGTTTTTTTTTATGTAAAATGGACAGGAACAGCTAAATTGTTTGCTTTTGATCATTAAGTATTCAAATAAATAGGTAAAAAAGTTATATATTTTTAAATACGGTCATGTAGGTTACACTATACTAGATTGTAGTTAACAGGTTATACAATATTGCATTTTCTTATTATTTTCCTTTCTCCTGAAGTGATTTTATATTGATTTTGCGCACTCTCCAGTTGCCCAGGCTTGGAAATGGCACAATGCAGTTTTTTTGGTCCTTCCTATCTGTTTAAAACTTTTAGGTACAGATCTTCAACAATGCTCAAAATTCAAAAATTTTGCCATTGTTGACCACGTCTTAAAAACATAACGTTCGGCTACAGTCGTTAAGATCAGGGGAATTCTTTGGTCCCTATAATCTTTGGCTCTCTGTGAGTAATTTTCCTGTTGCCCCACCCTTCCATCCCTCTCACCCACAAACCACCCCCAGTCCAGGCTGAAAACAGTAGACCAGTCCTGGCTCTTGGTCCTGGTTTAGTCCTGGTTTACTCTTGGTTTTGTCCTGGTGTAGTCTTGGTTTGGTTCTGGTTTAGTCCTGGCTTGGTCTTGGTTTAGTGTTGGCTTAGTCATGGTGTAGTCCTGGTTTGGTCCTGGTTTAGTCCTGGTTTAGCCCTGGTTCCATTTTGGTTTAGCCCTGGTTTGGTCCTGGTTTAGTCTTGGTTTAATCTTGATATAATCATAATTTAGTCCTGGTATAGCGCTGGCTTAAACCTGTTTTAGTCCTGTTTAATCCTGCTTTAGTCCTGGATTAGTCCTGGGGGTCCACACATGTGCATTTTAATCTCAAATAGGAAGGAAGTCCCATTGCCCCCGACGACCAGAGACAAAGGATGCATCTGTAAACTAAAACAATGAGGATCTGGTCAAAATATAGTGTTGGTGAATTTCTACTTAAGTGGGGATTTTTCTCACATCCTCCTGCCTGTGACGGTCACAAATGTTACTACTTTATTCAAGTAACTTTATTGTCCATATTGCAACCATAAAATAATGGTCAAAATCATTTTAAGACCTTTATCTTAGAATTTGTATCACAACAAACGTATTATTCTCCCTGGCAATTAATGACATGTACCTGAGAATAGCAAGAATTAAAACAGTGTGGACTATTATAAAAATCAAAAACATTTAGTAAAAAATGTGTTTTTCATTCACGAATTCTTCTATTTCTAAATGTAACCTGGAGGGTTCATTTTACAAACTGTTGACAAAGAATTCTTTGGAACCTTGTTTCTACAAAACACTGACCTGAGTAATTTCTGATGAAAGTGTCTAGACGAGTGGTTTCAATTCCACAAACGGTAAATAAGCCAAGAATAGGAAGCCATCCTCAATTAACCTTGTTCTGTTCTCCACACATTTTATTGGACTGTAACATAAAGAGTACAAAAACATAAATGTACCATGTAATTGTGTTTATATTATCTAGATCATTGTGGTGGTAACTAGGCCTATGTATATGGGAGTTCCTGCACATTTCAGACAAATTATACCAACTCTTTACTTATTCCCATGGTAACCACACATAACATTACCAGTCTGTGGTGAACGTATTTTCTATATTCAAAGAAATTATGGGTTAGGACTATGCAGTATTTTCAGTAGCTATATTCTGCAGCTAAGACTAAAACCATGCAACGGGTCAAGAGGAAAATCTATAGCACTGGATGATATAGCAAAAAATGTATTAATCAATCAATCAATAAATAATTAAGAATTAATAATAATAATAACTTGTTAAAGCACACAGATTATTTCACTTGCTATAATTCTTTCTGGTCAGGTTAAAGTCTAAGTTAACAGATATTCTGACAGAGCAGTGCTTCCAGCAGCTTCACACCCACACAGAATATTCATGACATCAGCTGCAAAAAGAGACAAACTCTGATATGTTGTTTGCCCATATCAGGGTCACAAAGACATGTCAGATCCAGTGCAATAATGAAAATTCCTTTCTAGTTCCACGTGGAGTACAGAAACAATCAAGTCTGACAATTTTTCAGAAGATTCCAACATCTCAACTCCCTGTTGTTATTGTAACGGGTTAAATCAACAGAGGCGTACTGCTGAGGTCCACTCTGCTACAGCTGCACAGCCCACTGCTGATAAACTCCCCCACATACACACCACAGGAAAACCAGAGCAGGTACTTCAAAGATATAGGGTTGGCTAATATGTTTTAATGGCAGTAGAGTTTATATAACTGTTTGTTAACTGTATGTGCCCAGATAAGGCTTGGATTTGGCTCAGTGTTGCCAGATTGGGTTTAGTGATTTCCACCCAATCACGTTCGAAAACCCGCCCTCTTCAGTAAAAAGTTAGTTGTTAAGTCCCATATGGTTCCTCATGTTATTGCGCTACTGCTTATCGCATTGATTGGTATGAAAAGAAAAACTTGTTGAAAGTAGCCCAAATATTATCTGCCCACCTAAGGCTTACCCTCCCTGCCCGACGCAGTCAGAATAAGACACCCATCCAATCTGGTAACAATGATCAGGGTGTGCACCCTCTTTTGGGAAGAAACATGAGAACCAAAATGAAAAAACAAAACAAAAAACTACTTAACTGCTGAATTTACAAATATGGCATCAACCAGTAGATTCTTGGAAATAATATAATTTAAGTTGTGATAAGAATAAGTCCAATGAGTGTGAATGAACTTCACACTGAAACACTAGAGCACAATAACAATAACCCTGTTTGCTTTGACCATATCCTTTAGATATGGTCAAAGCAAACAGGATTATTGTTATATTAAAGGCCTTGTACCCGATGGATTTCAGCAAAATGTGCCATACCACACTACATGCCCCATGTTGTAAAAGCACCTCTTGATGTTAAAATGACTCTACTATACTGTCTGCATCTATTTAAAAAGAGTTTTATTGTTTGGTAATCAGTAAGTGTACGGTTAGCATGTTAGTGCTTGTTAGCCTCAAAAATCTAAAATATTCAAAAATTGCGAGAAGCTCTTATAAATCAGTCACCACAACTAAATGGATGCGCTGAATGTAGGCTATAAGGGAAGTGAAATGCAAACTGTTGAAAATTATCTAGTTCTGTTTTCCATGTTTTTAAAACATCAGAGCTCAGGTACAAAGGTATTTCTAATATGGATGCCAGCTATTGTAAAACTGTTCAAATGTGCATGCTTCTCCTGATATATAGGTCAGTGGATGTTGTTTATTTGAACTGTCTGACCCATGTTGTTAAAACATTTGCACTTTGAGGAATGCAGCCCCTCCAAGTTTTCCACAAAATGTTTAAAAATGTCACTCAAACACTCCTCTGACCAAACCCCTAACCTCAAATCATAGCTCTACACATCTCATAATAGCAAGTTACAAAAATTAAGATTTATAGTCTAGTTTCTTGCATGTAAACCTTTGGAATAGCCTTGTATTAGCAGAAAGTGTGCCAAAACATATAGAATTTGTCATATTGTATTTTGTACCTCCCCCTTGAGTATGCTGGAGAGAAACACCAATAGCAGGTCCAGATGGCTGTTTCAGATCAGCACAAGATGGCATAGGAATTTCCAAATGAGCAGTAATTTGGGGGTAAGAGGAGATATGGAAGACAGACACTGGTTAAACAGGAAAAGGAAGTGAAACAACATTAATTTAAAATCTCTCAAAAAATGTTATAAAAAATGCTTGAAAATCCCCAATCTGCTATAATTTACTTTCTACATTTTACAGCCAAATGCAGCTTAATGCAGCCCATAATGTTAACTCATCTTATCTAATAAAATACACTCAGAAATGTTAACTCTGTCATTCTCAGAGTCAAACATTTGCTACATAGATATCAAATAACCACAAACGAATAAGTAGATGCTGTTACACTGGAGACATGTTAAAATCCCCAATGTCTATTCATGTTTCTGTGGTTTCTCATCATAGGCTAATTAACTACACCTCCTTCTGAGGTACTCCGTCAGTGGTAAAAGCAATTAGGAGGCCCACAAGGGACAAATGTGGAGATATTTATAAAACTTTACATATTTCTATACACATTTCAGCTGAGGTTTTTTAGAAAATATGCAGGCCACTGTGCTGTGTATTATTATGTGGATCTTTCCACTTCATCTGTTCTACAGAAGTCAGTTATGAGGAACAGGAGGGGCCACCTGAAAAGCCGGCTCAGTAAAAATCAATGCATTCAATGCATTAAAAAGAGTAACCAAGAATATAACTGCTCTTCTATCTGCACCGTTCATGCTTTACTGTCATGTCTGATATAAAAGAATGTGGTTTAGTTCTAACTTCGGAGGAAGAAATGTGTGTATGTTTTAGTTTAATTAAATGTTTAAAGGTCCTGAATTATACAAAATAGATTCCTAGGAGTTTTAAGCCATGTTATAATGCATACTCAGAGTTGTGTTTTGTTTCATTCACAAATATTTGAGTAATCCTGCACTATTAATCTTTCCACATCTCCGAAGCTCAACATGCTCTGTTCCAACTTGTGATGTCATGTAGTGGTAGTTTTCAAATTAACAGCTTTTTTGTTAAGTAGAAATTAATTCCAGGGTTGAAATGATCAAAATGATTCTAGTGAAGTAGTGCAGACTGGAGCACTTTCTGTTTTACCACATGATGTAAGTCAAGTTTGAGATATGCAGGATACTTGTGTGTTTAACACGTGTAAATGAAATAAAAGAAAACTCCAGATATGGTTTCGATGAGAAAACATAACAGATCAAAAAATAGCCTAATATAGGCACTTTACAAGTCTAATTTTCTGTGCTTATGACATTAAGTTTGGGAGCCAAAATAATTTATTTTCATTTCTTCAGTGAAAGTCCAAAGGAGAGGCTCAAATAACTCAACCCTCAGGTCATACATTTCATAACAGCCCTGCTTTGAACCATAAATTACCACTTTTAAAAATGCCTTACCTAACAGAGTACACAGGATTTAGAGTGGAAATTCATACATGACCTCTGTGACTTGAAGTTTGGGCCTTGTTAAATACTGTAGTTTTCATGTATAGCTCAGAGAGACCAGACAGTAAAATAAGAATTATCAAATACATCAAAATAAATGTATTTGATGCTGGTAACTTGAGCGTCCATGTGTCCAAAGACTACATCACCAATAGGAATGTCAAAAGTACTGAACATCAGATACTAATCAATACTAAAACTTAACATTTTAATTAATAATGATTAATTATTAATTAAATTTTTGTCCATAACATTTTGGTCTAACCTGAAAATGTTAAAATATGTGAAAATGTCCTGCTTTAACTATGTTAGTTCCAGAAGCTACTGATACAACTTACTTTCCTCAAACACACCTTCTATCTCAATAAAACACCCTATAATAACAATGATAACGAGAGTAATGGTGTATTTTTCCTATTCCAAATAAAATATCTTCCTCCAAAAGACGTCTTTTTCAATAGTCCTTGCCAACAGGAATGCTTCACTTATTAAATGTACATTCAAGTCTCTACAAGAAAATGCTGAGTTAAAATACCTCTCAAACAATTCATGTCATCTCAAATGTGCCTAATACTTATTGGTGAGTAAAAAGTTAAGTCTTTCTGGCCCATGGCAATATAATCTTATTAGCAGATTCCAAAGCAGCTCATAAGAGGAAACTGGGGTATTTTTTAAGTTAATATTACACAATTAAACACATAAACTTGCCATATAAAGATGGGAAAACTGGTGCATACAGGTAAGAATGTACTGAGTAAGTACTTGTCAGGTTTGAACAAGTCGTCAATACGCAGTTGATATTTTTTGCTTATTTTTAAGTTTGCATTGGATTTTTTGATATTAGTGCCGTAGATCTACATTTAATTAGTTTCTCTTAAAGCAATGAGGCACAAGAAATGAGGAAATGTGGTTAGTTCACCTTAAAAAATCTCCCTAAACATATATCTCACGCTTTCCAGGAATAAAACTCTCCCCATACGAGATTATCTTTTATGATCAATCTGGCACCCCAAACGTTAAAACACCATGGAGTATGCTAGCT
>KN492981.1:32665-43856 GCA_000787155.1 Scartelaos histophorus
TTTTTACCATATAATTAACATGGTAACAGTTAGAAAATAAAGAAAAGTGATAAAAAATAAATAATTAAAAAAAACAAAACAAAACGATGATGTTATTAATAAAATGGAGACAGACAGTTTAGCAAAAAGTTACTCACCTCAGCGTCTTGTTTAGCCCTTTTGTTTTAGCGGACTTCATAGCTTGTGCATTGTGATTTGGAAGTCGTTTTCTTATTCCGTGTAGTTTCCAGCTCCAGACCTACTTTTGGAGATACATATTTACAATAGAACACGGAGCAAATACAACAAAAACCGGTTTTGGCTGAAGAAAAGTGGGAAGATGAGAAGGGGGCGGGGCTCCAGACTCGACTCTGCGCTCTGATTGGCTACATTTCATCCCTCATCTACTGGGAGTATTTTGTTTATATCACTAACTATGTTGGAATTACCAGGATTAAGAAAGGCTAAAGTGTATTTTTATTATTTCATCAGAATAGATTTATTATTTTGCCATTGGTTAAAGGACTCATATTACAGCAATTGTTAAATCTATATTATATGACCTTGTTTTGTCATCATAAACTTATCTGGAATTATGTTTTACTTCATTCACACATGTTTAACACACAAACCCTGCATATTTAGGCTGAATTCTTCTCTCAAACAGAAAACACTGTTCCACCTTGTGATGTTATGATGATGATGGTAATACAAAAAGTGCTTTATTATTTATTTATTTTAAAATCCATACACTTTCACTTGATTCATTTGGATGATTTCACCCCTGGAATTGCCCATTTCTACTGAACAAAAGGTAAAATGTAGCTCTTAACTTACAAACTACCACTAGACCTACATGACATCATAAGGTGAACCAGAGGATTTAGAGATTTAGCAACGTAGACAGACAAATAAAGGGTTACTCAAACATGTGTTGATTAAATGTAACACAACTCCACTTATGTTTTTGATGAGGAAACAATATTCTAACACGGCGAGTCAAATTTGTGTAATATAAGACCTTTAAGTAGAGAAGGTATGATTATACAAATAGGCCTAGATAAGTTGGTGACATGGAGATGGACTAATAAACTAATACTAAATACTAAACTAATAAATATGACTCCGCTTCATGTAGATCAAATAGGCAAAATAATAGGCCATATTATAATCAAACAAAAACACAGAGATATTGTAGAAGCCTACTACAGGGGCTCACTTTATTTTTTCATAATTACTGTAAATAGGCCAATTTTAGTCAGGCAAACAGCAACTGAAGAAAAGGTAGAAGTCAGTTCAATGCATGTTACTCTTCATTTTCCTTGTTAAAAATAAAGATTTACAAATATAGTTTACATAAACAAGCATAAAACAACATGTAATACTTTAAACTAATTCCTGTAGGCCTAAACACATATTAAATTGTGAGTATTTCAGAAATTTGCCCAGTGTTTGTGTCCAATAATATCCCTTTGATGTGTACAGAAAAAAAAACTTTCTAAACTTTACAATAAAACACTTTGAATATGAAAATACATGCAAACTGACCAAAGATTTCAATATTCTATCTACAAGAAAATAATAAGCGCTCTCCAATATGTGACACAGCCCTGCAGCGCCCTCGTGTGGCTGCAGTTTAAACAGCACCCTTTACGCACCAACTTAAACTCCTTAAAAAAAAAAAAAAAAATTGTAAATAAAAATAAATTATTTAATACATGCTGAAACACAGTGGCAATACTGTTGACAAATGTGTTTTTCTTGGCTCAAATACAGGCAAGTTATAGCCACAAGCAGTCATATTAGCATCAACAACTGGATTTTAATACCAAGTAAAACCTCAAAGGTGAACGGCGTAACTTTTGTGACGGAGGGAGGAACGCCGACCTGTTTGTCTCAGAGATGTGACTGATCTGCCCTGAATGTTCCACAGTATGACTTTAAATGTATATCTCCATGGGAACAAGCAGGGGATATCGCTCGGGCAAGTTACTGTTGTTACTGTGGAGAAGAGACCCTTAAAACCATAGAGTCTAGACTGTATAAAGAAGAGGACTAAGGGAGTGTGACATCAGCCATAGCATCTGGCTGCAATCAAATGAAGCTCACCAAGGCCAGCAGTTATAGATGCAACTCTGAAGTCGAGCTCAGTATTAGGAATTGGCAGCTATGCCCATTTATATATCGTCACCTTCCTAAAATAATCGCCTAAGTCACTTTTTTATCTAAATTTACTTAGGCAAAAAAATGCCATAATTTCAATTTTGGGGGGAGTTTTGTTTGTGTTTCCTGAAAAACCTGAAAAAATGACATGTGATTATTTTAGGAAGGTGTTGAAATGAAGAAATCATTTGCAAAACCAGTCACAATTAAAAATTACTGGAAACTTGTAGTACTTTTTGTATAGTAATATTTTCAAAAGCCAAATGTACTTTATTGCTATCAAAATATTATTCTATCACTTCTTGTTAAAATCCATTAAAACAATTTTGACAATTTTTCAAAATAGATATATCTTTTTTTTTTTTTTTTGCAATTGAACTCTTCATTTACAGTCTACAGCCAAAAAAAGTTACTGAATATATTAAAGATAGATACTGTTTAATGCTATACTGTGGAATCTCCCTGGCTAAGAAATTTCATCTCCATATAGACAAGCAGGTGGCATACCCTTCACTAGAAAAATTACACAGTGCAACTTTAATTTACCAACAATTTCAACACATAAAAGTCATCGAGATAGCATTTCTCCAGCTCTCCCACTAAAACACAAAATCTCCTTTGCAACTTATGACATGGCAGAGTTAACATGCTGTGCGTCACTTTTAAAAATCATTAAAATATTTTGTACATATACAAATGTAGCAGTATCTCTTCAAACTATACAAAACTTATAAATTAGAAATGTCTACTCTTAAATATAAACAACACATTACATTGACTGTATGGTTCAGAAGGCTTGAAACTGGGCATTTCACACAATCCTTGAATAAATTAATTCATAAATAAATCATGATTATGTTTTCCCCAGAATCTAACCTTGGTTTCAAGATTGTGACAAAAATGCATCAACAAGAGGCAGACACACACACCCACTCAATGTCCATTCATTCTTACAAACTGTGCAGTCTTATGCCTATTCTAAAAATACTTTTGGCTTTAAGAATGATATACTATACAATATTTAGAAACTACAAACTAAATCTCAAATATATTACAGAGGTCTTATGTCAGTAGTTACATGTTAAGATGATTTGTAATGATACAGTTTCTATATTTATAAAGTGACAGTGCTGGGTGTCCTTTCCGTTGAGATCCCTTTCGTAACAAAATGCATTAATTAAACAATCAGATATGAATATTGATACAGGAATAGTACTATACTGATGTAGTATTGAGTACGTAGTTGTTGTCCTTCAGTGCAAAGCTTAAATGGTGATTTAAACATGCTGCAGTGGTGGGTTTTGAGCAAGAGAAACAGCATTGGTAACACTTCAGGATAACTCACATGTATTCATTCATAACACGTTCATAAATACGTAATAACACTAAACCAAATTACCAACAACATATACAATTTAGCATTTTCTTTTTAAAAATTAGCTGTTCCCCATCAGTTTTGTTTCGTACCGGGCTTATGTATGCACGACTACTCTGCACATGCATACATTTTCAAATATATTATCCAGAAGTACTTCAAAAACTACAGAATCACGTAATACATTTGAGTAACATCCCTTTAAAACAAGACCTAACCTAATACAAAAATGCTAAATATATATATATATATATTGTAAAGAACTAAAAAAATATTTCCCCCCTTGCAAAGTTCTTTAGTAACACTAGAGGTCCTCATGTCATTATTTGTGAAAATCTGGTTAATGATGCGAATGTATTTGAAATAGAATAAACTAGAAGTAACATAGTGAGTGATTCCATAGTGTTACCATCAGACATTCAAACTTGCAAACCACAAATGACTGTACACATTTGGACCATTACATTTTGCAAGACCTCTCCAGTGTTGCATAAGATCAATACATACTATACTGTAATACTTTTCCCTTATGTACATCTTTAAATATCGTGTGTGCTTATTTCCAAACTTGTACAAATGGTAAGAAACAATCCAGTCGAAAGATCGCTGCCAAACACTGGATTTCAGTTCTTCCATCAATCAGAACCGTTCAAGTCACCAATGTGAGCTTATAATTTTTCATTTGGGTTCAATTCTTGAGTCTAGTCCAGCTTCTTCATTCATCACCATTGACACGGGCCTGCTCCTCTGCCTGGACCTTCTTTTTGGTACCTCAAAGCAGTAACGACCCCCCTCTCTCACTGTCTGTATTGCACCAAAGATGAATTATACCAAGCTCTATATTCGGTAAAAAAAGACATTGGAAATCCAGGAGTGGTTTTCCTAAATTTTCCAGTGGAGTAAGAGGCGAAAGGGGTCAGTGAATGTCCCGGCACATGGGGAGGTTTACGAAAATGAAGACGTTGAATTCGATGAGGATGGAGAAGCACAGAAAGACGGCGTACATGAGTAGACAGACCAGCCCCAGCCGCTTGTCCAGAGTCCACTTGTTTAAATGAACACCAACAACCTGCACGTACAGTGGACAGGAAAGGGTTAAAATAGAAATAATAGTCTTTAAATATCTATACTTTACTTTAGTACATTTTTAAGAGAAAACCTTTTACTTCACTACATTTGAGAGCAGGTATCTGTACTTTCTACTCCACTACATCTTTTTAATATTCTTATCATTGTTTGATACTTACTGAAAAGGTTATTTTTTAACACATTCATAATTTGAGCAAACAAAAATATACAAATAAAAAGCTAGGAAATTGTTTCTGATGAACAAAATTCAACACAACTCTGTATCAAAATCAGTACATTTGAAGCTCAAAGATCAAAATCTGTGCACAACACTTTTATTTTTTACTCTTTAAGTACATTTTAAAACAGGTACTTACTTTACTCATGTACGTTTTTAGTTGTTCTTGAGTATTTTTTGTTCTAGTATCTGTACTTTTACTTGAGTGACTGGAGTAGACTTACTGTGAAGAATACTGACGCTAACAAGAGCCCCACAGAGAAGATGAGTCCTCTGCTGTTCAGATGGACCTGATGAAACACAATTATTATTATTGCATAATTTTTACACTCAATACTATTATTTTTTTAACTGTGACGGGGCAGTGTGAGTGTTAATGAGCTCCTCCATGCTTCTACTTATCACAGGATTCCATTCTGTAAATTATCATTTTTTTAAAGGAACAAATGCATATCTACAGCAGCATTCCGTTGTTACGACTCCATGCATATTGAATTAATATATAAACAGGTAGTTGATGATGTAGACGTGATCAATACTTTATCAACTAATTAAGTCAAAAATCACAAAATATATATATATTTTTTGTCTAACCCCGATTTATTCCTTTTGGGCTCTACTTTCTCTTTAGCTTTTTGTAATACAAGATACTGTTAAACCAAAATTAAAATAGGAATAACTGCAGAACCATATCCTTGGGTGCACTATGTACTTGTGCTTCCTGGTGCACTCACATTGGAGCCATAGTCGATGCAGAGTGTTTGCAGAGCCCAGGGCAGCCCCAGCCCCACCAGGATATCAAACACATTACTGCCAATGGAGTTAGAGATGGCCATGTCCCCCAGACCTGTGGCAAGGACAACAACATTGTCATTCTCATACAGTCTGCAGACATGTTGCCCTCTACAGTCATGACAGCGCATTTGATAAGTGCATGTCTAGACTCTCAGGTCACCTTACAATGATGAAAAAATATGCACTTCAAATACAAGAATATAGTAAAGACATTGAAACTACTTTAATGTTTTCTACTTATTATATTACAAGGTTATATCGTGAAATGTTTTCAGTGTTTTATATTCTATAAAACAGTTTCTGTGTGTGATTGTACCTTGTCTTGCCACTATGACACTGGCCATACAGTCTGGGACACTGGTGCCTGCTGCCAGGAAGGTAATGCCCATGATAACGTCAGGGATGCCAAGTGTAAACCCAATCACTGTCACCTAAAAAGAAACACACAAAAAATATGTTTCATACTTGTAGTAATTACATGTACTAGTAATAGAGCACTAGAACTAGTTAAGTATTAGTAGTATTAGTATTGTAAAGTCATATACATTTAAAATATACCTCTGACAACACAAGAGAGTTAAAAAAAAGAAAGAAAGAAAGAAAGAAAACACTATTGGTTAATTAAAGGCACAGTATGTATGTAATATTCTGCACCTCCATAGAAATAGAAAGTTAAAACTATATGGACTATTCCAGGGGTGGGCAAACTACGGCCCGGGGGCCAAATGCGGCCCGTTGATCTTTTTAATCTGGTCCCGCCGAACTGAAAGTCAAGTTTTGGCGTTGGGGAATAGAATTTAATACATTAAATAGAAGGAGCAGGACAAATATCTGCATCTCCTACTGTTTTTGAAATACAGTCAGGATAACAGAACTTTCAGTGCTTTAAAATAGTATCTGTTAGTAATTAAAATAATAATAATAATAATAATAAAAAGAGTCATTTCAATAAACAGTAAACACCACGGCAAAGACAGACATTTAGTATAAAAGGATTTGTAATGATTTTCAGTTGAATTAAAGCCCACCTTTTCTACATATCCCATGTTATTATCTTTCGCTTTGAGGTGGATTATCAAAACAATCATCCATCTGCTCCTGGTCCGGCCCGTCCATCAAATTTTAGAACCGTTTGTGGCCCGCGAGTCAAAAAGTTTGCCCACCCCTGGACTATTCTGTCTAATCAGCTAGTTACTGAATGAGAACCATGTAGAAACAACTGACTATTCCACACAACTGTCATGGTTCAGCATCAAAGTGCTAGAAGAGAGCAAATTGTGAGTTAATTCTGACACATGTTCTTCACTCATTGTTAGTACAGCACAGAAACACACACTCAGAGTTCAGTGCCTTTATTAGCCTGCGTCATCAGAGGTATAATACTCCCTTCAACAGATGCATAGCCAGACTGGACTGCACTAGACCAGAATAGCCGAGTCTGTTGTACTGATGGTAAATAAACTTCTTCTGTGTTAGAACTCCAGCGTCATGTCTCTTCACTCTTGAGCTACAAACTGCATTTTATTATTTTACAACACTCACGGTCCATCATGGGATTCAGACGTCATATGACCTCTGTCCGGCGCACTCACCATCCACACCATGATGTAGGAGAGGCCGGCGATCCAGATGGTGGCCGTGAAGAAGGAGACCATGAACCACCTTTCCCAGCGCCTCTTGGAACAGTTTGGCACAGTGAAGAAGAGCAGGAGAGACAGAGGCCACATGAACAGCCACTTCAACTTGTTACAACAGTCGGCTGTGAAAAAAAAAAAGATTGGATTGTTAAGGTAATGGTAAAACTGCAGCACAGAACCACAGAACCGCCTTAAAATATGAAACAAACACTAGTTCATTTTAAATCATGCTCCAGTTGCACCTCACTTTCACACACATTCCTAACATTCTGGCACCAGGAGGCTGGAATGGAGTTTCACCCTCATGGTAATGCTAACAACACACTTCCTGCGTCACTAAGAATAAAAAACTTTATAATTAGATATAGACCAGCAATAACAATAGCTACTCATACATGGCTACTTGGGAAAACTAAGATGTTACTTTATTAGTTTGTCCACTGATCTGAAGGTTGGTGGTTCGAATCCTGCTCTTGATGTAATCCCCAGATGAATGCTGTTGTTATGTCCTTGGGCAAATCACTTAACCCACATTATCCCCAGTGCCTGTGAGGTGTGCGTGAAAGTGTAAATGTGAGAGTGAGAGATGTAAAGTGCTTTGAAGATGAAGAAAGCTATATAAAAATGTGACCATTTACCATTATATGAATAAATAAAGCTATAGCATCTTTAACGTCTTTAAGTTAAACCTGCTAAACCTGTAGTTAATCGCAATAAACATTTGGAAATATAAATCACATTTCAGCTATAATACAGAATTAAAAAACATATGTGCCACCTATTATCTAAAATATTGTAAATTATCAATGATTCTTCACTCGTTATTTCTTTTAAGTATATTAATAGTGTTGTACCTGGTATTTTGAATGGCACCAGTGGCCCATTCCTGTCTTCCTCTCCCTCCCCTTCATTTTCGTTGTTGTCATTGTCGTCCGTCTCGTTCTCCGTTTCGTTTCCAGACTCGAGCCTCTGCAGCCTGCACCTCCCGTTCAGACCCTGTTCTATGGCGCTGATTCCGTTCTCCAGGCCCCACCTTCCCTGGGACCTGGGGGTGGGCTCCGAGTCCCCGTTAGTGAAGCGGTTCACCCGGGTCTCCGTCGTGTTGATCAGTCTTTGTCTCTGGAAAATATATATATGAAAAAGCTGTAAAGAAACTGAAGTGTAATATCAATCAGGTACATAGTGAGTGCATAGCATATTTATTTTCATGGTAATGAGTCAGAAATTATTATTGCTATATTGTTCAAGCATAGAGATGTTAGAGCACCACCTAAAAACTATTATATTACTATTACTATTACCTTTAACTACCTTTATAACTATTACTATTACCTATTATGAGCCATGTGACCCTTTATTTTGCGCTCAAAGTACTGAGAGATAGAAAAAGAGTAGCCCCGAAAAGGGAAAAGACGACAGAGAACAACACAGAAAAGGTGTAAAGAAAATACTTGAACTTAAAGAAATGCTACTTAACTACCACTGGTGATGTATAGGCGAACACGGTAAATATTGTTTTGTCATTATACTCATTTAAAGGTGTATGTAAAGCTTAGCAATCTTTCTATCTATCTTTATTTTAGTTTTTATGGTGTTCATAGTGTTAATGGAGAAAGAGAATAAATATTAACACATGACCTTCAGTACGGAGCGTTTGTGTGCATGCAAAAGTTGTTATATGTTGTTTCCTTATCAAAATCATACCAAATTCACATGTTTCACGCACAAATCCTGTATATTTCACCTTATGATGTCACGTGATCATACAGAAAATGCTCCACTGTGTTTTTAAAACTCCATACACCTTCTCTAAAATCATTTGAATAATTTCAGCCCTGGAACTGCAGCTGTTAACTTGAAAACTACCACATCATTACATCACAAGGTGGAACATAGCATTAAAAAATAGACAAACTCATAAACCAGAATGAAAAGTCACATAGTGCAGCTTTAACATTGCAAAAAAATAAAGGTATAGTGTCTAAACCAGACTTTGATTCGTTTTTATTGCCATTAATTTGTCTTTCTGTATGAATTGTGCAATAAAAATAAACTTGCCTTGCTCGGTTTGCCTTTAAAATGTCTTACCTCATTGATGAGCATGCGTGAGGCCATCGTGAGGCGTGTGCGGGGGGAGAAGTGGCTGGTGATCATGACCCTCATCCCGGCCTCGGAGAAGGAGAGTTGGTGTGGGTACGCAGACAGCAGCTCGTCCACCATCAGCACTGACGGAGCGCACTGGAAGTTTGCTGTTACACACAAAGCACAAAACACAACATAAAATAAAACACACACTACCCTCTAATGGGTCCAAAGCAAACCAGACCAAGTCACAGGTCAGATCTGTGGAGAGGGAACCCTGCTCACAATCAGAATGCCTGTTTTTGTATGTATTTTTGAAGAGTATAGCTATCTGTAATTGAATAAATGTAATGTAGAGCTGTGGAACATTCCAGGCAGCGACATATCCATAGAAACAAGCAGGTGATGGACCCCCAACCAAAAAATGACATAATGCACCTTTAACATTCAGTATCATGGCTGTTACTAATTAGACCCAATGCTACCCACGCTAATGCTACCTACATAATGACACTGACCCAAACGGCTGAACCCTTCCTGTACTATTTTAGTTTAATTGTTTAGTGTTTCAAATTACTTGAATAGAGCAATGAGAAACTACAGTGCTGTTTTATTTGGTGTTGAAAAATTTGACCTTTGATTATCCATCAAATACCAAGTAGAACCTCACAATTGTTTCTATGATATCAGTGCACCTGACAATTAATTAGATTTGGCAGAACAAAAGTACAGTTGTTCCCCTTTAAGTTTAGGGTCAGTGCACCAGACTGGAGCACATCCAGCCAGAGTGTCAGTCTGCACCTTTAGCTGCTTCACTGCTCAGAGAGGAAACCCTGTGGGCCCAGTTAGCAGACTCACTTTCACTGTGAAGAGAATTAAGCACAAACCAAGCTGTCACACACTTCTAAGTAACTTGTAAAAAGGTTGATATGTGGAGTAGTGCAGTGTTTGGGTTAGTGCTCCTAGTTCAGCTTGGATTAAACTTGCTTTAAATCGGGTTTACTTTTAGCTTAAATCTGGTTTAATCTTGGTCTTACTGATGCAGAGAATTGTCTTAGAAATACTTGTATGTGGCTCATTTCCAGATGCAACATTTTACACGCCTAAACTGTATATTTGATAAAGATTGAAAATGTGCATTGTTAATGTACAAATGTGTAGCAAGATCTAATCCAATCCACCACAAACTGAAATGTTACCTGAAGATTTTTAAATAAAATATAAGAAATATAGATATAAATAAAATATAACAGCCAAACATATTTGTGTTTAAAGCCATTCTGTGGACCATTCCAGGTGAAACATTCACATCTCCATGAAGACAAACATGAGCACACTTTTTCAGAATCTGAAAACATTCAGTTGAAGTCCTGCATAATTCCTGAACTTTGGCCATTGTAAATTCTGGCTCATTTAAGACTGAATGCTCATTTTGCCTGTAAAAACCTCACCTGGACACATCTTCTAGGTTATCGCAAGTATAAATAGCTAATCCGCTGTGTCCCTTCTGTCTTTGTATTATGCAAATGTGAGTGTGATGAGCTGAGCAGATGAAACATTCAGGCCTTTGGAGGGCAGAGAAGCAGAGATCTCATTACCTTTCTTGAGCAGCACCGCAGTAGCATCACAGCTGACAGCATCGTCCAGGTCTGTGCTGCCGGTCAAACCATTGGCCAAGTTCACTGAGCCCTTCTTTCTCCGGTCAAAGTAACGCTGTGCTCTTCCATTGAACCTGAGAGAGATGGGAGGAAAGCTCATCGTGTTGTTTTGTAATGTGCATACAGAAGTAGATAGAGTTTTTGAAAAGCGTTTTAAGAAAATAGATAATAAATTTTTTTAACTGAAAAATAATAT
>JACN01079930.1:0-18046 GCA_000787155.1 Scartelaos histophorus
ATTTTCTTAATATAATTGAAAAAATATATATGTTTCTGTAATCCCTCATTTGTAAGAGTATAATAAATAAAGGTCAAATAAAAGTAAAGGTGGTCTGGACAGTGATGCTTTGACCTATTCCAATCATAGACAAGTCAATATTTTGATCGTTCTTATTCCATAATGATTGTAGACAATGCATTGGCCATCTTCACCTCCTCTTCATGCATTAATAGTC
This sequence comes from Scartelaos histophorus, assembly GCA_000787155.1. Taxonomy (NCBI): domain Eukaryota; kingdom Metazoa; phylum Chordata; class Actinopteri; order Gobiiformes; family Gobiidae; genus Scartelaos; species Scartelaos histophorus. Next base: position 218 of record JACN01079930.1, read on the forward strand.
CAGTACAGCCATGGCCCCCGGGAAGCAGCATTCCACTGTAATCACACAGTATTGAACTTAAACCATTAAAGGACGTAAATGAATAATTAAGTGGTTGGAGCGGTGTGGGCATGATAAGGCCCTTGTTGATGGGAATATTTGAGGTTAATGATTGGGGTCAGACTTGAGAGCAAATTAAAGAGTCTCCAGTCTCACAAAGAGCACTTCACCACAATGAGAACAGAGATGGAGCAGTGAATGCAGCCAGGACCATTCACCGGCGGTTTATGTGGCGGCACACTCATAAATACGCATAAGACTGGATTTACGCTGCTCTTTGGGCTTGAAATTTAGATAAAACTGCATTTATTCAGACAAAAATAGAGGTGTGTTTCTGTTGGAGGGGGAAAAGGTGGAGGGGGCGGCGGCTTGTCTCCATGGAGACCTTGAATGTTCCCTCAGAATGGAAATAAGTTCATGTTTCTTGTCAATCAAGAACATTTGTTGTTGTTGTTTCTTTTAATAGACTGTATAAAGAAGTGGACTAAAAGTGAGTGAGAGCACCTATAGCGCTTGGTTTCAGTCAAATGAAGCTCATGAGGGGTAGCAGCGAATTTAGAGCTTCATTTTAGGAATGGAAATTTACTTATGAATAAAATAGCAAAATAAAAACTCAAGAATCATGTAGAGCGGGTTAATACAAACATTTTAAGACCAAAATGAGGAGCTTAAGAGTAGCAGTTAGAGAAAGAGGGGCAACGTTTTTTTCATTATAAAGTAAATCAGTCAGACTTGATGGACCTAGAAGTGCGCCCATGCTCACTTCCTATTTGGAACGCTGAAGTTGGCAGGTTAGCTATGTCTATTCATATATTTATACAGTGAATAATCAGCACTAGGGTACTTTACTGAGTCACAAGTTTGATGCTCGTAGAGTAACGTTAAGTAAGTGATTCTTTTGTGTCCACTACTTGTATACTGGCCCTCATAAGCTATGCCACAACGCACAGGCAGCAGACAGCTCTAAACCCTGACAAACCTGCTTTGAACACGCCGCAGTGAAGAAAAGAGCCATTTGGAGAAGTCATTTGCTGATGTACACTCCCATGTTACAACTGCTGCATGTCACAAGACTCATTACCATGTACTGGAACATGCTCACTGCTCCCCCTGTAATTTATCAACATGTCACACAGAACAGCAAGCCAAACTCATCTTCCGCAACTTGTATTTTTTATTATTGCAACCAACTGGAAGACAATACATCACATAAACATCATTGTAGTTCTCAGAAAATGGAAAACAAAATAAAACAACATTTATATATTTTTTGCCACGGTATTGGACAACGTTGATATTTACACGTAGTGATGGATAGGTTTTGAAATCATTCTTTGGCAGCATGATTGCACAATAAGGAGAATTTAACATTTACCGAAAGGAAAAAAAAAAATGAAAACACAAACCTTGGTGCACTCTGCATCACGCCTGAAGAATCGATAACAGTTTTGCATTTTGACATCGCTAACCTATGGCTTTCCAATATTACTCACACAAACACCAGAATAATGGCAGTGTAGATCTTTGTAATCAAATAAAACGGTGCACGTATTTTGAAAGGCAGGAATTTTTATTTTTTATAGCTTAACCTGCATCCAGTTTTGAACCATGAGTAAAATACATGTTCAGAATTAACCATTAACTCCCATTTTAGTTGAACTCATTCATCATAAACTTTATTTCTAAGCAAAAAGTTGAGCACCTGTTAAAGCAAAATTTTAAGAGAAATTTTTGTATTTTTTGAATATTTTTTATATTGATCCACCCATCACTATTCTGAACTATAAAAAAATAAAAGTCACGTACAGGCTATTTAAAATGCAAAATTTTGAGTTAGCTGCAGGCTACAAATTAACAATATTAGGCTTTCCAAACACATTTCACATAATTGTTTCTAATTTGGATATTTTGTGCTTCTTCTGAAATTGTACTGAAGTTTGCTCCACCAAAACTCATGCACGGTTTAGTTGATTTCAAAGAACTATATGTCGGATACAAAACAAAAAAAAAAAGTGCTTTATGTTAAAACGGCAAGTATTTTGAGAGCATTTTTGACATTTGGCAGGTTAAAATAAAAATAAAACCGTAACACTTCTACATTTGCTCAGGCAGTGACGTAGTATATAGACCTACTTATATTTGCTATGCTTGTAAATGTGCTTTTTCTGTGTTTCCAGGACAGACGGGTCAGGAGTTCATCTATCCTGCATGTCATCGGTGAGTCAGAGAAAGAAGAAGAAAAAAGAGAAGAAGATAAAAATACTATTCTCCTGCTGCTGACATACCTGGTGTCATCTGAACATTGTATTAGTCACTTTACAACAGGGACTTGTTACTGTGAGAATACAGAGCTTGACCCAAACAAAAGGAGTACATTTTTGACAAGAAAGTAATGCCATATAGTATAGTCTGACAATGCTGCCTCCAGACCAGTGCTTCTCAAACCAAACTATGACGCATGGGTAGTTTAGACCCAGAATACTCTTAGTTTAGCAAAAAAGCTCATTTTTAGTGGTTTAAAGTGAGTTACGCTGTATAGTTCTGTGGAGGTACTGCTTGAAAAATGGAGATCTGTTCATTTTAAAAGTTTGACCTAAAAGTTTCTGAGATTTAAAGTAATTTTGTGTTTTGCATATTGCCTTGACTCTTGGAAATATACAAAAAAATGGAAATTAGCTGTAGGCCTATAGTGAATACTGGTACATTTACTGTGCAAATACACAAAAAAACTTTGTAACTGGAAAGACCTGGTTTAGTCCTATGTGCAAATACACAAAAACTTTGTAACTGGAAAGACCTGGTTTAGTCCTATACTTTTGCTGGTTAAAACTGGTTTCTGTACTTTCATTCTTATGTAGTGCCATTTTAGTCCTTGTAACGTTCAAATTTTAAGTTCTGGTTTAGTCATGATTGAAACCGTTTTTACTTCTTGACCCACCGTAGTTTCGCTCTTAGGTGTCACTTGCGAAATTTAGACCCAGAATACTCTTAGTTTAGACCTGATACGGTGCTTTTACCTGCACATTTTTAGTGGTTTAAAGTGAGTTACGCTGTATAGTTCTGTGGAGGTACTGCTTGAAAAATGGAGATCTGTTCATTTTAAAAGTTTGACCTAAAAGTTTCTGAGATTTAAAGTAATTTTGTGTTTTGCATATTGCCTTGTACTCTTGGAAATTTACAAAAAATTGGAAATTGAAAAATTGGAAAATATCTGTAGGCCTATAGTGAATACTGGTACGTTTACTGTGCAAATACACACAAAAAAAAAACTTTGTAACTGGAAAGACCTGATTTAGTTCTATACATTTGTTGGTTAAAACTGGTTTCTGTACTTTCATTCTTACGTAGTGCCATTTTAGTCCTTGTAACGTTCAAATTTTTAGCTCTGGTTTAGTCATGATTGAAACCGTTTTTACTTCTTGACCCACCGTAGTTTCGCTCTTAGGTGTCACTTGCGAAATAAGTTTGAGAATCACTGGTCTGGGCCTATTTGAAACTGAAACTGAATACAAATGTTTAAAAAAAAAGCAGCGATGCATGCTACAGGTGGCAAAAACTGTACCAGTAATGATTGGACCAGACATGCGTTTGATTGGATTGACAGTAACTATTGGGTTTGGGCTTGTCTGTGCGTATAATGCCGCTGCTGCTGCTACTCGTGGTTGAATTTCTGTCACCAAGAGGCAACCTTCAAATCTCCCCCACTAAAACTTTGTCCACATAAAAGTACAGGTCTTAAAAATGATCCTTTTTTATATGTTTTGCAGTCATTTTTTATACATATGGCAAAATGAACACCAAATAGAAGCATATGGTTTCCAGTTTACAGATACAAAGCAAACACTGCAATCTGAAGCTTAAAACTGCACGATTCGAAGTTTTTTCAACGCCCATTGTGATTAAATGTTGTTATTATAGGATTCTGTTCAAAGTTGACATTTGAAACATGATCAGAAGAAGCGACTAAAGACCGAACTAATACAGGAATCGCACTTCAGAGCGTATTTGTTGATCTGAACAGCGGCGCTGGCGTTTTGTATACAGAAAAAGAAGGACATTTTTTGCTGTTTGTGGAGGAGATTATGGTACTTCAAACATTGCAGCCTTTGCGATTCGCTAATTGGGTCCATTCATATTGAAATTTTGTTTTGATTTGAGATTAATCTTGCAGCTATATCCAAATATCAGTTTTTGGTGCGTTTCTTCAGTAGTTGCGCTGTAATTTCTAAGGTTTATTTTAATAGAATTTGGTAGAACCTTTACACTAATGTGGACAAAGTCTTAGTTTCAATAAAGCATTCTCTATTTGTGCTAAACCATTACTTTCTTCCATTAAAAGCCAGTCTAATTTCTTTCTAAAAGCAGCTCTTCCTACCTGCACAATCACTCCAAATCTGGGACAATTAATACTTTGACGAGTTTCCATTTTTAGCAACGAGCACCAAAACAATGGCACTTTCTGTAATAGCTTCTAATACGGCAATGGCGAAAAAAAAAAAGGAAAAAAAAAAGCTCTCTTATCTTATACTCGCTTTTGAATTTCAATCAAGTCAGTAAGTGCGATCCACATGCACATTTAACAGGTTACCGAACAAAAAAACTGTAAAAATAAAAATAAAACAAGTTCTGATTTCTGTATTGAACCATATATATACAGTACAGCGCTGAACGTTATGCAAGCCTGAACTCCAAATGATTATTGTAAAACATAACTCAAATTGTCCATTCTTTCGTTCAATCCAAAAACAGTATTTGGAGAGGTTCGATGCACACGTTTTTGACACACAACAATGTCAATGAGGGGATAAAAGACAGCTACAATTCACGCACAAAGAAGAGGTAAACAGGTTCAAAATCAAAATGGCGGACGTGACGAGAGAGAAGATTTCGCGGGCAGGCAGGCAGGCACCATGTTAAAGGGTGTGTGTGTGTGTGTTGGTGTCACACTCTTGGATACGCACACGTGTTTTCCGAAACGGGCTAACACTGGGATCAAAAAACACTGAAACATCCAAAAATCCACGGCACGGGCAGAAGAAGACGGAAGCCCACCACTTTAGTGAGGTGAAACAGCTGGCCATAGCAACCAAAAAGACCACGGGTGAAGATATAAAGAAACAAACATGTACAAAGTCGGCTTAGAGTTCGCCGTTTACAAAGGTAGAAAAGGATATTTATAGGAAAATTGAAGTATAAGTGGAAGTATAAGTCTATCCAATAATGTATGCACAAAATGTAAATAATTATTCTTTCATTATTGGAAGAATCGTTATAGGAAGAATCAAAATTTCACAAAATTCTCTAAAAATGTAGCTTATAATGGGATAATCAAATAACACATAAGGATCAGGTTCAATATCTGTACGTTTTTAGAGCCTTCTTATTAAAATAATCTACAGAGTAATCAATAATGGAGTAGTTAATAATAATATTAAAGTCAAAGTATTTTCTTAAAAGTGACAAACCTAAACATTTGAAATTAAAATGTAATACTTCACTGACATATAAAACTGGAAGCCCATTACTGTAGCTCTTGTAGACCATGAAGTAGCATCTTTTATCCTAATTTTTTCAGACTGTAGGAAGCTGTTAAGCAGTTCTTATATATATACTTTCTTTGCTTCAGTGTTTCCTGTTCGTATTTTAGCAGATGGACATTTATGGAAGTGTTGTTGACGATCTTTGGTAGTTCACCAGTTGTGATTGGAAGTTATCTCAGAGGAAGTGTTCTCGTAGCGTGTCCCTCGTTGATTGATTGTACATTGTGATGCCAAAAAGCAAACTTGGTGCGCATTGTGTAATTTTACTAGTGGAGGGTCCGTCAGATGCTTTTTTGCCACGGTTATGTTATTGCTTTGGCTGGAAAGTTTCACAGTACGATATTAAACCTTTTTAACTTCACTGAGACCAAACCTGGCCAAGTTACGGGTCAGATCTGTGGAGAGGCGACCCCCACTCAGTCAGAATACCTGTTTTTCAAGGTGTTTTTGAGTTTTAAAACCACATGTAATTGAAAAAACTGTACAGTAGAGCTATTGAAAGTCATACTGTGGAACATTCCAGGCTGAGCAAGGGCATATCCATAGAAATAAACAGTTGATAGACCTCCAACCAAAAAGTTACACAGTGCACCTTTAATTAAAGCAAGAATATTAACCAAACTGCCGATTTGTACATGTTTGCGTCCTTATACGTCACCCACGGACTCCGGGCTGTAAAAAAGATCTCCCTTGCTCCTCCCTGAAAACTCTAGTCGCCCGCTCAGGAAAAAGAACCCATAAAAGATTCAAAGAAGAAAAACTCCATTATAATCACGCGTATAAGAACTGGCGGTTTTTCCTCTAGGATCAAGGTTTATATGAAAATAAGTCATGCTTCATGCTAAATACATAGTTTATCTTACATGATCTTTGAATAAAAAAGATTTGCTTTTTATCTTATTTACAAGCACCCATGCAATATAACTGAGAAAGTCCTGCAGGTCAAATTGCTTCAATTAAGAAAGGAAAAAATAAAATATTTTCTAACCTTTTTACATAGTTGCCCACAAGGGACAAATTGCTTATATCTTTATGAGGGTAGAGTGAGGAAAACAGACAACAGAAATCCATATCTGCTCAAATGAACTGGAGGAGTGGTAGCGGCTGGAATTAGCTACAGATTTTTGATACCAGGTTTGTACTATGTCTGTGGACTTTACACTGAGCAACAAGAACAACAAAATGAAGGAGATATTGCCTGACACCCGGCACTACCCATCACTAACATGAGCTTTTTAATATATATTTTCTTAAATACTATGAGTGCTCTTGAAAAAAAACTATGGATGCTTCGATAGACCCTTTTATGAATGACGACTTTAGCAACAGTGTGCACATTCTTGTTCAAATTAGCAGCGAAAGGAGCAGTTTTGTTTCATTTTGACTGCGTAAAACTTGAAAATACTGGTTTAATATTAATTTTAGAGGCTTGCGAGTTCGCCTCCTGTTAAGAAACATATATATTGCTGGTGGTTAAGACTCAAATCTAAACTGCAACCTCTTGTGCTCCAAACAGCTAGCATAGGTAGGCTACGATTAGCATGTTTTTGCTAATTCAAAACGCACTGCTAAACAAACATGCGCACACGGCTAGGTCAAACGCTAAAAGGGTCTGTTATTAAATTAAGAAGTGGCAGAAAATCATTGTAAGTGCATGAAGATATATTATATTGGGGTTTTACAATTATTTTGAGAGTTAAAGTTCCCAGCTTTGTTCTACTATGCCTTCTCTCTTTTCTTTTTTGTGTTTTTTTAGCTGTCGTGTGTATGGGCTACATGAAGCAACCTGGTCGCGTATCTTTGGCACAGTCTCGCAATTGTGCTCATGGATGTAATAGGAGAAAATCAGCGCGCCAACAAGAACGAACGTTACAAAGACAAAATGCGGTTGGAGGACTGACGAAAAAATAAAATAAAATTAAAGTTACAATTGCTCATCTTGTCGGCGACGCTGGAAGATTGCTACAGATCGACATAGAGAAACAGATAAGACAAAACACCCATCTTCTGTTCGTAACACAACTCAATTTAGTCCAAATTAGTGACGACTTTTGTATGGCTTTCATCCCCATTTTGAACAACAAAAACTACGCAGACACATGAGAAATACCCATAGATGTTAGTGTTGTTGAACATGTAGGAAAACATAGATTTTTGATATTGCCACAAATAAGTAGGATTCACCTAATGCCCTGCAGATAAAGTTAGAGGGAGATGAGAAGTGTCCATAGACTAATGCTGTTACCTGTTGACCTATCAATATGCTGTTACTAGCCACTTTTAAAGCTCCACTGTGGGATGTTTGTAGCAAAAGGTACCATTTAAACAGTAAGCTGACGTGTTCCTCAGGTTTAGTTAAGAAAGGAAAGTCTGGAATATGGTTTAAGTTTGCATTTCACTACCAATTGTGTTTTAAAAGTATTCAAAACTACTATTACTACTAAAAGCAGAGTTTCACAATGGAGATTCCCATTTCCCATTCATTTAAATCAGTACTTTAAATGTACGCATCTGACTATTTTCATGAAAGATCAGCCCTAGATTAGACCCACGCTAATTGAATGGGTTATAAGTGCTATTATGAAACAAAATGCTAGTAGTTTTTGACATAAAGTCATTTCAATTCACCCAAAATACTCACAATTACCCAGTATTATGCTGGTTTAAATTGAAGCAAGGTCAGTTTTGTAGCATATCTAACAGGGGATCTCCATAAGAGTATGATTCAATTTGTCAGCAATGAATATATGTATTATTAGCTGTATATCAACCTTTTTCCACTTATAATTGGTGTTTCGAACCAGCAACTTCAAAACACCAAATGAAATCCAGATGTGTCCATTTAAAATAGTATTAATCACAGTTAAACCTTTCCTGATTTGACTGTAAATTTGTGTATTGGTAGTTTTCAGATGCCAAAATTTGATGATTTGAGGGAAGAGCCAGATTTCCCTATTGATTACATTGTGCTTTACTATGAAATCTCCAAAAGGTAAATTCACAAATGTTGAACCCGACATTTTCAATTCTTAACTAAACCCAAGATCTCAGTGTATTACAACCTAACTCTGCATTGTAACTATTTTAGCTGCCCCGCATTTGTATTCATTCCTATTGGCCTATAGAATAATGTGATGTCATCTGAAACCCAGCAGAGATTCAGGATTACAGCGAGACAAAGTACTACAAATGTCCCGCAGTGGAGCTTTAGAGGAGCCGGTGTGTCCTGTACTGTGCGTGTGTGTGTGCGTGTGTGTGTCTTAGTTTCTCAGAGTCTCTTTCTGCTCCTTCTGGCCTTTAGCCGCTCGGTTTGTGATGTTGTTGAGGCAGGCGCGGACCCCGGCCAGATGCAGCAGGGACCCAGCCGCCTCCTTCATCTCCTCATCGTCACTCTCCGGTTTCTCCAGAGCAGCCGCCGCACGTCTCTTCTTCAGGGGCAACGTGTCGCTAAGGCCCCGCGCTTTGTTTTTGGTCCAGGGCAAACTGCTGCCGGCTAGCGTCCCAGCTCCAACAGACGCTATCGCCCCGGGGCCTGTGCTACTGTTGCGTCTCTGTCCGCGCGGGGCATTCTGGGTAATGTAGGCCGCACTCGTGATGTGGGAATCCAGGGGTATCTCGCGGGGCTCCTGTTTGACGTCCTCTTGGATCTCCACGGCGATGATGTCGTCGTCGTGGAGAGGGGAGGAGGACGTGGGCGGGGAGGGGGACTTGGCTGTGCTGTAGGTGTGGTCCTCCTGGAGGTCCTCTCCGCAGGGGGGAGGGGAGTATCTCAGCGGGCTGTCCTGTCCCCGACTCAGGTAATCTCCCAGGGATGATCTGCAGTGACAAAGGCGCAAGACAGGGGGCATTAGAGGACACGCAGAGGACAGAAGCGTACATATAAAACTGTGGAGGCCTTTACATTGACAATATAGCTCTGTTGCTAGGGTAGACTGACTAAAAAAGAGGGTTTCTATTCTTAAAAAACAATGAAGCACCGAGAAGAAGCACAAACACTTTCCTCCAATAAAGTATTTATCAGGAAAATTAGCCTAATGATCTAATATGTGAGTCATTAACAAATAACGAAGAGAAAACATCCGATGTGCAAGGCAATTCTGTGTTGTGCTGGTAATTATGTTGAGCCAGAATATTTTCTACCTGCACCAAACCTCTTAAAAGTACGACATTTATCCCCAAAACAACTTTTTTATATTAAAGGTCCCATGTCCCATAATCTTCACTACACAAAAGGTGGCTGTTGAAAACCTCCGGGGATCATTTTGAGCTTTGGGGATGTAGACAGACGAGTAATACAGGGTAAATATGTGTGAATGAACTCTGAGTATGTTTTGAGCAGCATTTTAATATGGCTTTATATGGTTATGACCTTTAAATATTTCAATTTCATGTTACAGTAAAACACAAACGCAGAGGTCTTAAGGACGGCTGTACACGCAGAGCTGTGAGGTACATTCATAGTTCACATGTGTCTCGTGCCTGAGGTGTTCACAGCTGTGCACCGCTGTATAACTGTATGCACCACTCTTAAATAGTGCAGCGAGAGTGGCCAGGTGGTCTGACGCACGCTCCACTTCATGTCAGTGCACATTTGGCTGCTCCAGTGATAATCTATCAACCTAAAACACCCCTGCGGTCCTGCTCATATTTGCGCCCAGATTAAAACCTTTTGGAAAAGAGCAGACTCATTTCAGGAGTGCCACCGCTGCATTTCTCAGTGACACGCGTCCTGGTGGGCAGAGAGAGTGTGACTGGCTCAGCATAAACAGCCTTTAAAGGTGCATTGCGTAACTTTTCAGGTGGAGGATCCGCCAAATGCTTTTCTTCGTGGAGATGTTATAGCTTTGTCTGGAAGGTTTCACAGTGTGGTATTTAATATTTCTATATTCCTGGAGAGCAAACCAGACCAAGATCCAGGTCAGATCTGTGGACCCAGCTTATAGTCAGAATGCATGTTTTTTTAGGTATTTTTGAGCTATAAAACCATCAGTAATTATACCATCAGTAAACTAGAATCTAGCCAAGTTAAGATGACTTGAACTAAGAAAGTTGTATCATGATTTGAGCAAATTTGACAAGTAAAATTAAAGCTTTTTGTGCTTACAGTAAAATATAAAAATACTCCTCGCTACACTACAAGAAAAAAACTACAAGAAATTAAACATTTCTATCTTCCTGGAGAGCAAACCAGACCAAGTTCCAGGTGGCTACTCTAAAAGAAAAAACAACACTTTGCACTTAAAATAAAACACAAAACTTGTTACTTGAAGTTTTTAATGTAATACTACGAAACATCCCAGGCAGAGCAATGACATTTCCATATAAACAAGCAGGTGACGGACCACCAGCCAAAAGGTTACACAGTGAACCTTTAAATGAGTGTGTTGTCTGGAAGGTTTCACAGTATGATATTTAACATTTCTATCTTCCTGGAGAGCAAGTTCCAGGTCAGATCTGTGGACCCAGCTTACAGTCAGAATGCAGGTTTTTTTTAGGTATTTTTGAGCTATAAAACCATCAGAAATTTAACCACTGCAAAAACTAAAATCTAGCCAAGTTAAGATGACTTGAACTAAGAAAGTTTATCATGATTTGAGTAAATTTGGCAAGTAAAATTAAAGCTTTTTGTGCTTACAGTAAAATATAAAACTACAAGAAAAACACTTTGCACTTAACATAAAACAAAAAATCTAATGTTACTTGAATTGTTTAATGTAATACTGCGAAACATCCCATGCAGAGGAATGACATTTCCATATAAACAAGCAGGTGATGGACCAACAGCCAAAAGGTTACACAGTGAACCTTTAAATGAGTGTGTAGTGAAGCTATTTAACCACTGTCCGCCACACACCGCGCTACATGATCACCGCCCTCAGTCCTCTGCTCTATTAGCAGCTGACATCGCTCCGCGTAAAGCCGAATATATAAGACAGGCTACTTCTGACAACCTATAAATCAAAGCGGCTCTAGCAGTGCGGGGCCTCCTTTGGACATTGCCCCATTCAGAAGCACAGAGTTAGCATATTAATATCTTATAAGCCAAACATGCACCTCTTACAGTGATCAAATATTCACTGCATACCTTTGCTGAGCCTTTGGGTATGTTTAATTCATTATAGTGGTGTGTTCTATGATGGATGAGCAGGTCCGTGCATGCTCTGAAGCCTCTGAATCAGAAGCCTCTCCCTCTAATAAAAGTGTGTGTTTGAGGGGGTTATGTAAACACACCTGATGACGTCTTACCAACACTATAAAGACATAATTACACTATTAACAGGAGATGTTGGAGCAAGTGGAAGAATGTCTGGTTTGTTTTGGTTTTTGGAAAGCTTTTTTCAAACAACACTTTACGTAACATGTTTTCATCGGTATTTGGAGTTTACAGATTAACAAGAAGCAGGCCAGTAGGGTTGTAAAATGAAAGGTTCCATATTATGCAAAATTAACTTTTGTGAGCGTTAAACGATGTTATAATACTGTTAGCTCATCAAAACGGTTTAGATGGACGCAAGTGGCAAAGGTGGCAATTTTTGAAGAACCATAATTTACTCCACAAAACAACAATATCCTGTCTTATTCAGCAAAATTCTGAAATGTGATTCTTGTATTGGTTTGCCAGTTCATTTTTCTCTTTTTTGCCATTTTTCTAGCCGATTTAAAGTTGCATTGTGTAACTTTTTGGTGCTTTTCTCTATTGAAATGTTATTGCTTCGTCTGGAATGTTTCACAGGATGGTATTAAACCGTTCTATCTTCATGGAGACCAAACCAGACCTAGTTACCGGTCAGATCTGTGGAGAGGCGACTCTGCTCACGGTCAGAATGCCTGTTTTTATAGGAATTTATGAGCTATAAAACCACCCGTAATTTAAAAAATGTATAATGTCATACTATGGAACATTCCAGGTAGAGCAATGACAGCTATGGAACTCCAGGTAAAGCAATGACATATCCATAGAAACATGCAGGTAGCAGAGCATCAGAAAAGTTACACAATGTGCCTTTAAAATGTAAACTTAGAACAGAACCCTATTATTAAAACAAATTCCAGATCTAATTGCAATTGAAATATTGGTCCGAAAATTGCAAGTACATATTTTTCCCAATAATTCATCCGTTTAACAGGCCAGTCACAGGCACAGTGGTTTAGGGATGTTCTCTCTATGTACAGTAAGTCCTCACAGCCTAAAGTTATAAAACTGCTGTAGACGCTCTTGTCTCCTGGGGATGTTGGACCCACCTGATGGCCGAGGTCCTGCTGCCCACCGGGCTGACGGGCAGAGGTCTGATCACAGGAAACAGCGCTTGGCTTCTCACACGGGCGCCATTTTGGATCACACCTCGAGGAACTGCAGAGAAAACAAACAAAAGAACTTTTAAAGAAGATACACTATACTTTTTAAGAATTTAGAACAACACTATATCATATGTAGATTCTTATGTAACATTTTGTTCATTATGAATTACAATATTAATTTCATACAGAAACCAGATCATTGAGAGTTGCAGGCAGTGATAGGGGGTAGGTGAAGACAGACATTTTTCAGAGCACTCAAGGCTCAGATGCAATTACTCAAACATGAACAAATCCACCAAAATACAACTGAGAGTAATGGAGAGAGAATGCCATTATAACATGCTTAAAAGCTTTCTGACAAAATGTTTACTATATAGACCAAGACAATGTGTGGTTGTCTGTTTTTACCATACTTTTTCTGGGTGGAAAACAGGAAGAAGAATATATATTATGCAAAATTGAGCTGTAAGCCATATTATTATGTTACCACCTCAAAAACACAGCTGGAGTAGTGTTTTCTTTCATTCAAGTGTTTGAGTAACCCTTTATCATTAGTCTGGCTCCAAAGCTCAAAATAATCTGTTCCACCTTGTGATGTCATGAAGCTTTTTTGTTCCGACAGAGAATTGCATTTCCAGGGTTGAAATCATCCGGATGATTCTAGTGTTGGTGTACGGAGCACTTCCTGAATGACCACATGACATAACAGGATGTAACAAGATGAGTGTTTTCTGTTTGAGAGACAACACGGCCTTAATATGCAGGATTTGTGCGTTAATCATATGTGAATGAAACCAAACACATCTTTGGAAATGCTTTTGACATCACAAAAGAGATCAAATAGCGTAATATGGGCTAAATCTTCACTTCACACACTGTTGTTGTACTTTCCAGCTCTCGCAAACACAAACACAAAGCACCAGTGTGGACGGAGGAACAGGAGCCTCAGATGCACAGGCTGCTGTCGGAAGGGCCAACAGGGCAGTATTGATGAGAGCGCCCTGGTCAAATTGAGCGGGAAAGCGTCATAAGTGAGTTTGGAGCGCCGAGAATCATTCAATTACCAACGACCGCTGGGCCAGACTAAATTTGGTCTGTCTGAAGCTATGGGCTCTCCGGCTACACTCACAACACACACCGCTATACTGCTACATAGAGCCATTTATCACTCATTACTGCACCATACAGCATTATGGGAGATTCATGGAGAGGTATACAGTACTACGAAATACAAAGAAGGGTAGTACTCCGCTTTTCTCCATGGAGATGCTATTGCTATCGCTGGAATGTTGCACAGTGTGGGATTAAACCTTCACGGAGATCAAATAAGACCAAGTTACAGGCCAGATCTGTGGAGAGGCAACGCTGCTAAGAGTCAGAATTTAGTTTTTTGAGCTGTAAAACTTTGAATAAATGTAAGGTAGAGCTGTTTAATGTCGTACTGTGGAACATTTCAGGCAGAGCATTGACATATCCATAGAAACAAGCAGACCAAAAAGTTACATAGTGCACCTTTGATGAAATATAATCTTCTTTTTCAGATATCAAATTTTGTTTTTCAGGCTTTGTTAAACATACTTTTTCTCACTTGAGTAAATTCTTGGACCACAAATGTACTTTAAATAATATTTTGAAGTAACAGAATGCGCAATATAACTTAATTTTTGGCTAAGTAATCCACCAGTCCCAAAATACCATCACATTTAAAGTTCATTTTTATTTTATTTTATTTTTTTTTTTTACATTTGTGCAGGTTTGGGACTGGGACAAAGAGCGTAAGATATAATTTAATATAGATACTGAACAATGAAAGGGAATAACAAAAACCTAAACTAAAATATCATATCTGGGTTCATTTTACAGACCTGAAAAGAAGCAGAATGGATTAAGGTTTTAATAGAAAAAATATTCCTCCAAGTAATAAAAAAGTCGACTTTAAATGATGGCGATGAATGCAAGAAACTTTTTAATGTAATTCTGCTCAGAGAGTGGAGATAATGAAGGAGACGGCTGCAATGTCACCTTCAGATAAAGACAGTATTTATGCGGGTAGGTAGGCTGTGATATTAATCTGTTTGTTTTTACATTTAAATCGAGAAAAAGCTACTTATATTTCATGTACAGCTGACTGCACGTGGATACAACTCAAGGGAATCAGCTTTTATTGGGAAAAACGCAAAAATTTTACAAAGAAGTTCATCTCATCATTGGTCCATCACCTTCTTTGCCTTAAATGTTCCACAATATAACATTAAACACCTTTACTTTACATTTATTCAATTACATATGGTTTTATTGCTAAAAAATATGCACAAAAAATGATATTCTGACTGCATCTCCACAGATCTGACCTTTAATTTGTCTGGTTTGGTCTCCATGGAGATAGAAAAATTGAATCCCATACTGTGATTTCAGACAAAGTAATAATATCGTCATGGAGACAAGCAGATGGCAGATCCTCCATAAGAAATTACACAGTGCATCTTTAAATCAGGGCCAGTGCGTGTTTTTGTGTCCTTGAGCAAGACACTTTATTCATCTTTCCTCTGTGGCTTAACACTCCAGAGCGAGAGAAGCGAGTAGGTTGGATTCCCGTTCTATAATTTCACTATATCATAATGTCACACGGAGGGCAAGGGGCTATTTAACGCTATGGGAGATTAGTTGCACAAACTTGCCATATTAATCTTATGGCTCGAAGTCCTTTCAACCGAAAACCATCACGTCTTTCGGCTTGAATAATGGCGCCGCTTTCTGAAGCTTTTATGAAAACCATAATTTAACTTTTGTTTGAGTTTGCTGACAGATAAGACATGGACTTTGTGCCGGTTTTATTTATGTATTTTCATTTAAATAGGTCCAGTGATTGCGCAGATATTAAACATAAAACATAAAAAAATCTGCAATCTGACAGTTAAAAAGCAAAATCCACTACAGAATTCAAATATGTAGAGCTCAAATTTAAACATGCACTGCGCAATTTTGCTTTTGGAGGGTTGTCTCCATGGAGATGTTATTGCTTTGCCTTGAATGTTCCATAGTGTGACATTAAACATATTAATTTATTCATAATGAGTGTTTCTTTTGCTCAAAAATACAATAATTCCTTCTGTGAATAGGGACGACTCTCCACAGATCTGAGCTGTAATGCCTCCCTCTATACTATTCTAAACAAGGCAATAACATTTCCACCATGTGTCAACTAGAAATATTACGCAATGCACCTTTAAAGTCGCCATTGCCACAAATAAAATGCGTAATATATTGAAGCAGCAACACTGCGATTTACTGACAGCGACTTCACAAATGTCAGATTCCAATGCATTTCACATCACTGGATATTAGATTCTCCTTCTTTAAAATACAGACGGACCCTTACAGCAAAGCATCGGGCTCTTCTATAGCTTCAGAAACGTGGCGCCGGATTCACCTTTCCGTGTCACTCGCACAGCTGGGATAATGGACCAGCTTTTCGACAAATCCCGAAGAAGGCCACCAAAAGCCGGGTCGGAAAACCGCGGGGGAACGCTAAAAAAAATCTGTGTTTACCCGCACCTCGAGATCTGATATGACAACAGCTCCTCGGTCGTCCTGATCCCTGAGACGCCCGCGATACCTGCTCCTGAATATTGTCTCGCCGAGGGGATTTCTTTAGCGCAGAATGTGAGAAATATGTAACCCGCAATGGGAGAGGACACTCCACAGATCTGAGCTGTAATGCCTCCCTCTATACTATTCTAAACAAGGCAATAACATTTCCACCATGTGTCAACTAGAAATATTACGCAATGCACCTTTAAAGTCGCCATTGCCACAAATAAAATGTGTAATATATTGAAGCAGCAACACTGCGATTTACTGACAGCGACTTCACAAATGTCAGATTCCAATGCATTTCACATCACTGGATATTAGATTCTCCTTCTTTAAAATACAGACGGACCCTTACAGCAAAGCATCGGGCTCTTCTATAGCTTCAGAAACGTGGCGCCGGATTCACCTTTCCGTGTCACTCGCACAGCTGGGATAATGGACCAGCTTTTCGACAAATCCCGAAGAAGGCCACCAAAAGCCGGGTCGGAAAACCGCGGGGGAACGCTAAAAAAAATCTGTGTTTACCCGCACCTCGAGATCTGATATGACAACAGCTCCTCGGTCGTCCTGATCCCTGAGACGCCCGCGATACCTGCTCCTGAATATTGTCTCGCCGAGGGGATTTCTTTAGCGCAGAATGTGAGAAATATGTAACCCGCAATGGGAATAAAATAAATAAAATGTAAGTTGCATTCGACAGGGATCTGCATCTGGTAACAAGGTCATTGCCTAAGGTTTCGACAAGACAACAGCGAGTAAAAAAAACATGACGAGGGTTGAGGAGAGGCTAACGGTCCAGAATAGCAAAGGTCATTAAAACATGTGCTGAAATCTCTTGGGTTAGTTTGCCCTTAGTGCAATAATCACATCATGTTTTAATGCTTTATTCATCATATATTAAATAAACTATCAAAATGATCCTGATTTTGTTCTGTTCTGTACTGTTCTTAAAGGTGCGCTATGTATCTTATCTGGTGGGAATCTGCCATTTTCTTGTCTCCATAATGCTATTTGCTTGCCTAGAATATCCCACAATATGGAAATAAAAATATCAGTAACTATGGAGACAAGTAGGTGATGCCAAAAGGGCAAGTTACAGGTCTGATGTATGGATTGGTGAGCCCACTCGCTATAAGAAAACATTTTTTTCAAGGTATTTTAGCACAAGAACAAGAAGAACACAGAAGAGCATTATATAATCCAGTCTCTATGAAGTAAAGGAGGTGGATTCCAGTCTCCTGTTAGAAAAGTTACAGTTTAAAGTTTAAAGGTTGTGCAATATGCAAAACTGACTCTTGTGAGCTTTTAATCGTGCTATAATGTTGTGTTGTGTTTCATTCACGTTTGAGTAATCCTT
>KN492984.1:0-23100 GCA_000787155.1 Scartelaos histophorus
ACATATATAGAGATCCCAATGTACATTTATTTATGTATTTAATATGCTGTGTTGCTGCAGGAAATATTTGAAGGAAAAACCAAATAGGCAATTCTGTCTCACGGGATGGTAACAGAAATTACCATTGTTTGGCACATGCAGAACTTTGTAGATTATAGAAATAAAAATGGTCTTTTATTTTTTTCGCAGGTCCTTTCAGTGCACTGATAAATGATAAATGACAGCTTCCATCAGACCCCACACACACATCCCTGTCCTCTGCTGAATCCTGTGTGAGTATTTGCGGTGCCGCTGGCCCTCCGGCTCCTGTATTTTAGCACAGATGTAATTACTGCGCTGCTCCGTACCTGAGTGTCACTTGCTGCCGTCCTACATGATAGTTAATTTCATTCCGCTGGTGTTCGGCTCTAAATCAGTGACTGATTACATGAAAAGCAGCGGGGCTCTGCATCCAAAAAGGACCAGAAATAAGAACATTTCCAACTCAGTAGAAAGCTGCATGCTAATGAGATCATTTAAAGTTCGTCAAGTTGTGGAGCCAAACTTGTCCGTGGGTTAAGCTGAAGGCGTATACGTGCGCTGTGGGCTGTATCGTATGCGTATGCTAGCACTCTTGTGTAGGGGACCATAATGACAGGATAATAAGAATCTATTAAGCTTTGGGTTTTGCATGCCTAATAATTAGATTAATTGAATGACAGTCATTTAGAGAAAATGAGGGACCCAGTGGTGTTAATTCAACCTGTGTTTCCAGATGCTCCTCTCTAAACAGTGCTGTGTGAACTACCTAATCATAGCACCATCTGGGAATTCCCCTCCGAGGCAGCAGCAGAGAGCGAGAGAGCAGGAATATGTTTAAAGATGTTCTGAAGCTCAACACAGTGGAGCGGCCGCTAACAAAAACATGTGAGAGAGGAGTACAAGCACGTGGACCCCTGCACGTAAAGTCACACTGCTTTATATGAACAAAACAGTTAGCGGATTCGCACCTATTCAAACTAATATCACACAAAATGGGCAAATATTCAATATCTTTTATATATATAAAATATAATGTGTATATGTGTAGTTGTTCTTCCAATTAAAATAGATAACAATCTGGCCTTTTTTAATGTAAAAACGATTCCACGGGCAGAACAACATAAACCAAAAACCAACCAGACAGCATATAAAAATATATGTGGAATATTTATAGAAAAAAATATTAACAACATGTATAATGATAATCTGCTCTACAAATCAATACTACGGACAATCATCTCTTTGACAATCACTATTGTAGATCTAGCAACATTTGTGATATTAAACTATTGTGTAATAGTTTTTCTTTCTAATCTTTGCAATATTGATGTCAGAATGTTGATTAGCAATCTCAGTCTTGTGCCTAGTTCCTTTGCAGGGCCCATATTATGCTTTTATTGTTCAATGTTATGTTTCATTATCAAAAATATACCTGGATTTGTGTTTTATTTTATTCACATATGTTTAACATACAAACCCTGCATGTCAGGTGCTCCACTGTGTTTTTAAACTCAATACATCTTCATTAGAATCATTTATATAATTTGAGCTTTTGAATTGCCCATCTCTACTGAACTAAAGGTAAAAGGTACATGTAAACTTGAAAACTGCCACTACATGACATCACAAGGTGGAACAGAGCAATTTGAGCTTTGGAAACTTAGACAGACTAATAATATAGAGTTACCCAAACATGTGTGAGTGAAACAAAACACAACTCTGGGTATGTTTTTGAGGAAGTAATGGCATTCTAACATGTCTTAAAGCTCACAAGAGTTTATTCTGTGTAAGATAGGACCTTTAAAATTACGTCACGAATTCAAAACTATTTCCAAAACAATTTCTCATGAGTAGAGAAATCGCAACATATGGAATCTACATTTAACATCCTTGCAGTCTGCCTGGAGAATAATATTACACTCATTTGATTTCTCCTTGATGCTAATTTGTGCTTTTTCTCTGAAGGTAAATAAGACCATTACCGTTGTATAATGATTAGCATAGCTCACAGGTGTAATGCTCCCAGACCTCCTCTTCGTCTTCCTCCCTTTGAGTAAAAATCACTCAGTGCCACGCCACAAAGATGGCTCCACTCACTAATTTATCCCTAAATTTGCACCATGTACAAAAAATCATGCAAATTTACCGGCTCCTCAATTGGAAGACACAGCATTTGGGTGACATTAATCAAAGGAAAATATGCAGACAAAGGTGACAGTAATCCCAATAGTGGTGCATAAGTGGCACAGCTGTGAATCCGCGCACGATACGGCGAGGTGCACTGTTCTAAATTGGAGATTCTATACGTTACATGTAAAAGCACCTTGGCTCATTATTTTTTATTTTAGCTCGTGGCCGTGATCAAGTGGGTATGGACTTTCTTCACACTTACATGCCATCCAATTACAATGACGCAATTATGAGTATCTGTTGGTTTTTTCATTATCACTTAAAGTTGGAGGAATCTGCTTGTCAGGGAAAGGGCTCTGAATGTGTAGCAAATATAATATTGAGTTTAAGCGATTCTTCTGGTCTTGTGTCACACTTGGAAGACCACCCACTAATAAAGGTATATAATTCTACATATATACAACTTTGGGCTTTTTCTGGATTAAAATCAAACTTTTTTTATAATCTCAGTTTGCATTTTTGACCGTTTATCCAGCTGATTGCAAGAGATGGTAACACTTTATAATAACTACAGCTAATTAGTCTCAATTCATAATGATCAAGTAGATGATTATTCAGGTATAGTAACTACTGCTACAATCGGCGTGTATTCCGCTATACTATTTCTGTCCTATTTGTTCATTAAGAATTAAGTCTTCATGCTTTATTCAGGCTAATTTAGATGTTAATATAAAGTGTAAAGTTGTTTTTTCACTATCCATTTGAACTTTTATGTCCCTCTGTAAAGAGTTATCAGTCTGGTCACTGCTCCCACTAAGTCTAGTCCAGCCGTGCAATGAGATTTTATTTATTTTCAGTCACACATATGAAACGAAGAAGCTCATTTTCTATTTTATAAGAGTGGATCGTGTGTGTCCCTGATTGGCTAATGCACCTGTCAATCACGTTCATCTGAACTCAGGGAGATTCACCAGTGACCAGACTCACACAAACTCACGCAAAAAAAACTAAAAATTGTATTGTGGATCGCAGGCAAGCTCCTCCCCCCATCTCATTATATTATAGATAATTCAAAAACAGCAAAGAATCAATCAGAACAGCTTCACATGACACATTTTTATCCCTTGGTGCATTTTTTAAGTTCCAATCATGTTGATAAAATAGTACTTGTCACAAATGATTACAATTTCAGTATTGTAATTTGAATATGCATTTTTCAGTTCATGAACCAAAAACATAATATTTTAATCTGGAGTTTGACAGAGAATAAAAGGGATGTGTCAGATTGAGTGCTAATGTTTCTTATGTTTATTGTGGTTCACTTTAATCATGATTGATATGGACGTGTGATGATGGCAATTATCTCTCTATGGATCCTGCTCTACATGTCTTCATTAGTTCTGCCAGCCTAGTGCATATGCAGCAGAGTATATGGTTCTATAGCCTAGGGAACCTCTCCATAGACTGTACTGACTGCATAAGACATATAGCTATAAATGTCAATATGACACTCTGCATGAAAAGTTGAAATATTAAGTTGAAAATATGAATTATAATTGCATTCATGTATGTATTTGTCAGTAAGAAAAAGCAGGCTTCCTTCCTTCCACAGGTTTTCTGTGTGTATTTTGCATGAAAAATGTGGCTTAAGTTACATAAAGAATAGAAAGATTTTAACACTTAAAGCCAGAGAAAATAAAGAAATATAATAATGGGCACTGGAGGTGGAGAGGAGAAGATGGAGAGGCTGAGGAGGCTGGTGGTTTTGCTGCTGCAGGTGAACTGGAAGGAGCAGAACAGAAACTAAAACGGGCAATTATGCAGATAGCATAAGGATGGAATGTTTGTCGGGTAAAATAAATGGTAGTTTTATAGATAGATTTGAATATAGACACACAGTTGTAAAGTCATAGCTAGAACAACACAAGTGGACTAGGCCTGGCAGGTGTGAAGTACCCCCAAAACCTCCTGTTACCACTGAAGTACCAGAACACTCCCCGTCCTTACCTGCCTGTACACAGCACTGATGAACTCATAGCCTGTACTAAGTCAGGTCTCCCCTCTCTCCCTGTGCTCTGAGGTGCACAGTGCCACAGTCTAATCCCCGGCCCCAGCAGAGGCGTCTCAGCTGGCTGCAGACAGGCCTGTGCTGCTCTCTGCGTGTGCGCCCACAGCAACATCATAACAAAGGGTGTTTATGAACAAAAGCTACGCTGGAGCAGCCGACCAGAAAGGGCTTAGCAGTGATCAGACCCCGCTCCCACCTTTATCCCTCACCGTTCACATTGAAATGCAAATATGAAGGCAGGGTTTCCACCCGCGTGCCACTCACAAATTGAAAAGCAGTTTTTATCTATGCAAATGCAAGCATGGTAATTGAAGTTAATCAATCAATGCTAGCTTTCACTAAAACCTTGAACATGATTGAATAAAGTAATTATCATTCAGGGGAAAATGATGAAGTTGTAGACAGCATGAACCTTATTAAAGGAGGATTTTCAGTCACAATGGCTTCATTTAGCCAGCAGCCCCTCGCTGCTGGTGTCTTCTGCCTTGTCTGGCTCTGGGCTCAATCTTGTGTGAAGTACACGAGCTGAGCAGTGAGGAGATGAGAGTGTGAAATGTACCCAACAGACCACACTCCAGAGCAGGCATCACACAGACACATCTGTGAGTCATTCTCAGCTTGTTCTGCACAGAGACCACTGCTCACACACTATCCTGATCACTTTAGGCCCGGAACAAAGTCTGCTTGTGAGGATGGACCTCCTGAAACCTGCTGTAACAGGTTTGTCTAGTCTTTGAGGACATGTCGTCTAACTGTCTCAAACAAATGACACACACTATAGGCCCCAAATGTTCTTACAGCCTCTTAGTCATAGAGCAGTCGGCATAAACTTCAGTATGAAAAATTAGGTAAAAGTGCAACAAATAGATAATTTACAGATGCACCTTAGTAATTATCTACAATGACATAACTTACTATATTCATTCTATATTGAAAGTGCACTTGTGTAACTTTTCTGGTGAAGGTGCACTGCCTGCTTTTCTCCATTGAGATGTCATTATTGTCATTGCTTGAAATGTTCCACAGTATGGTATTAAACGTCTTGCTTTTTCTGCTTTTCTTTGTGAGTGTTTTAATGCACTAAAAAACAAGAATCCCTTTTGTAAGTGGGGTCAGCTTTCCATAGATTTGATATTTAATTGGTGTCCCTTATATGTCTCCATGGGGATAGATAACTTTAATATCCATAATACAGGACCTTTGAAGGTGCACTTTAAAAGACTCAATATTATGCAAATGTATGTTACCTCCTAAAAAATGCCTTTAGTTGTGTTTTGTTACATTCACACATGTTTGAGTAACCCTTTATTATCAGTCTGTCTATGTCACCAAAGATCAAAATGCTCTGTTCCACCTTGTGATGTCATGAAGCGGTAGATTTTCGAGTTCACAGCCTTTTACCTTTAGATCCAAATGATTCTAGCGAAGTTCTGTGGAGTTTAAAAACAGTTCCTATATTACCACATGACATCACAAGGTGGAACAGATTGTTTTTTTTTTTGTTTAAGAAAAGAACTCATCTTTAATATGCAGGATTTGTGTGTTAAATATGTGAATGAAACAAAACACAACTCCAGGTGTGTTTTTGATGAGGAAACATTATAACATACTCAGAAAATAGTGTAATATGGGCCCTTTCGTGCTAATCTACCAACTTTGCTTATGATGTATTTGCGTTTCAACTCTCCAAAAGTGAAGTTATTTAAGCACAGTATATTTTCAAAGTGTACAGTTTGAGACTTGAATGACAGCGGTGTGCCCGAGCAGCTTGTAGCCTCTGCCCGAACCGAACCTCGTCCTCCTCCATATCCCCCTTTCTTCCTCCTCTCCTCCTCACCTCTCCTCCCTCCCCTCACCTCTCCTCTCCATCTGACACTTGTACATAATTGTTGAGGTTGAGAACGGCCAGCGCTTGATCCGTCAGCGTCGCCCTCTCCCCCCCTCCCGCTCTCTCTCTTTTCTCTTCCTCTCTCTGCGCTTGCACCTGTCACCGCCTGGACGCCCGTAATTGAGACCTCTTCCTCCCTTACCCTCCTCCTCTTTTCCTCCCTCCACCCCCTCTCTCTCTCTCTCCAGCTCACCTCGGCTTTGGGGCTAGTTAAAGTCCCCCTCTTTTGGTTTGTCACAGAGTTTAATATGCACCCTACATAATTATGCAGGATTCACAGTGCTATCAAACCGCAATTCAAATTAGTTCGGGATTAAAGGCAGGGAACAGTGCAGCTCCCTTAATTGCATTGTACTGTCCTGATCACATTCAAATACCCATTACTCATTTCCTCTGCGGAGCAATAAGTCAGTGGGATTAATACGGAGGCAGGTGACAGGGCCCAGCCATTAAAAGGCAGTTATGCAGAAAGCATCGCTGGTTTTATTCACGTTAATGAAATCAGCCGAATGAAAGTGTAATAGATTTATCAAAGCTCAGATGGATTCGCAGTAAATCAGTTTGATTCGGCCTATCAAACTGGACAATGGCGGTAGTTCTCAGGCCTGGAGCTTGGAGCATGTGAGGGGAGCTGATACTGCGCTGGATTTGGTATGCAGTATTCCCCAAGCAACCGGCCGCTCATTTTTTGCAGGCTAAATGGTGCCAGTAGGCTGATAAAACTGGCTTCGTATTTGTCTCTCTCTCTCTGTGTCTCCTCCTCTCTCTTTTCTTTCTTTCAGTCTCTCTCTCTCTCTTTTTTTTTTTTTTTTTTGTGCATTTTTTTTTAACATCATATGAACGTGCATTGTGTTCTGCCTATTTGGGGTTGTTATACAGTGCACAAGAGCGTGAATTAGAAGGGAAATTCACTTACTTCAAACGGATTAGTGGAGGGATGCGTTCGTCTGAGCCGGTCTCGGGGTGCCTCCGTTGCTGGTGCTGGTGGAGAGGATAGGGCCAAAAAGGGAGCAAAGCAGATGCAAAGAAATATTAGATGTGGCTCTTTAGGAATTTGAGATTTGAAAAACAAAATTGTGCAGAATCTGTTTGCTGAATGTTAAAATACTTTGCAATTTGCATCAGAAGTGACAGTAATACGTTAATTTCTCCTATTGTACTATTTAAAAAGGATATTATGCATAGCGTTGTTGTGTTTTGGGACAATTTTTGGATACAGTTCTATTTTACTATCATTTTTTTCATGTTTATTTCATCCAAAACAAGCTTACATAGAAACATTTTAATCTTTAACACATCTTTTCCTTTTAAGATTGTATAACGCATTGACTTTTGTAACGCAAACACACAACGCAACGCCAATGCCTTTTTAAATATTCATAAATCCTTCAATTTTTTATAGAACCGCAACTGAAACAACAAACATGCCACAACTGATATTGCTTTTTTTCATCCAGTTCCTACATTAAATCCACATTCGCCCCATGTGCATAAGGTTCACTGTATTTACGCACTAGCTTTGTCCATCCTCTCCTTCTTCCCCAATGCAAAAATGGTTAAATGACCTAAGCGGTGGGCACATTATTTTTCAATGTATTCTTAATGAGTCATTCGGTGTACAGTATAAATTCCAATTACATCCAATTAACCCCAATCAGAAGTACCTCATCTCTTGCCTCTTTTTTATTTAATGCTTGACTAGCGCTCCAACCATTGATTAGCCTGAGTGAGCAGCGCCGCTAAATGACCACCTTTAAGTAGACGGGAGCTGTTAGCCTTAATAGCGACAATGTGCCTATTACATTCACTATTCTTTTTTTTTTTAACCTCTTCTAGATCAACTCTCTCATTGGGGTCCTCGGTCTAGGTTGATTTCGGCTCGCGCCCATAGAGACCGGGAAAAATGTTAAGTAGAAATCTGCCATCCATGAAGTCATTATTTTGTCATTACGGTGCGTTCAGGCTGCTCTGGTTGGTAGCGTGCGTGATTATGGACAGTCATTTGGATGTGTACACAGTGGGCAGGGTGGACCTAAAAAATGGGGTGATTTTTTGGGGTAAGGTGTGTTAATGATGAGGTCCTTTGCAATTGACCCAAAATTCAAAATTGCTTGATGCTGATGAAGAAAAAAGTGCACTGAAATATGTAGGAAAAAAATGAAATTGTAAGACTAGCATAAAGTAAAGTACTGAAGTAAGTACATCAGTGGTCAAAGAAATACCTCAAGTGTACTTAAAGTGGGACTAAACAAAACTTTTTTAGCCACTACACTGTGTATATGGTGTTTCAATAGCATTTCAATTCAATTCAATAATATTTATTTCATTCATTAAAACAAAACAAGTCAATGCAACATATCTGCACACAGTATTACTGATTTGGTACAATTTTGGTACATGAATGAAAGGGCACAGAAAGAAGCAAAAGCTAATGATATCTGCCCCTTATCAACTCTTATTCACTTCCAGTGTGTTGTGCTGTTACATTACACAAAATCAAACATAGATGTACAGCTTCCTTACAAAAAAACAAAACACAAAATCATGATAATAATGATCATTTCAAGCTTTTCTTAAAAATATAAATGGACTTGGATTTAATATTAGTTTCAAGACTGTTCTACAGACTCACTCCCTTGATTGAGATGCATGTTTCCTTTGGTTTTGTTCTAAACTCTGGTTTAGAAAATAAATCAGTTCCTCTTAGTTGGCATCTACTTTCTCTCTTTAGAAATCTATTTTGCAACTTCTCTGGTTTGGTCTGGTCTGGGCTGGGCATTTTCTCACTGTAGTCATTCTTTGGCAAGTTTACTGCAAAACTATAGGCAAATTTGCAGCTTTTCTTGTCAAAAACTGTGAACAAAACGAGTCTGCGCTTCCAGTTGCCTCTGTAATTTCAAGTAGGTGGTGACATCATGCATGACTACCCTGATTAGCTGCAGTTTGAAGTGTGGATACCTGCTAAACCACTGCTCTTTATAAACCAAAATTAGTGTTAGTGTTTTATATCTAAATCTATCTGTTTTCCTCAAAATTAAAGTGTATTTTAAAGTAAACATTAGAAAGTGAAAGTATCTATTTATTGTAATGTATTATTTTCAAGTGCCTAATAAAGTATTACAAAACTAACTAGTCAAAACTATTCTAATTTCTACTTCTTTTTTTTTTTTTTTGCAGGTTATCTTTTGGGGGCTAACCAGAGCACCCACAGGACACCCACCCAGACAATGTGAACATGCAAACCCTAAATAGAAAGGATCCATGCGTAGCAGAAACTAAAATGCCAACCACTATCAACGCAAAGGGTATTGTCTGCATCTCTATTCACACACAAGTCTTAACAAAACATTTAAACCCACAAGATTTTATTTTGAAAACATTTAAAGGTGCACTGAGTAACATTTTGGTTGGGGGTTCTATCACCTGCTTGTTTCTATGTATATGTCATTACTGTGCCTGGAATGTTCCACAGTATGACATTAAACAGCTCTGCCTCACATTTATTCATTTATAGCTGGTTTTATAGCTCAAAAACTCCCCTTGAAAAACGCATTCTGACTGTGAGCGGAGTTCCTTCTCCACAAAACGCATTTGACTGTGAGCGGAGTTCCTTCTCCACAGATGTGACCTGTAACTTGGTCTGGTTTAGTCTTCATGAACATTCCAGACAAAGCAATCACATCTCCATGGAGAAAAGCAACTGATGAACCCTTCCCCAGAAAAGTTACAGAATGCACCTGTAAAATAAGACTACACTTGAATCTACAATTAGATATTTTACTATCGCTGCCACAAATAGTACTAGTTCAGAAGTATTGTACATGAGCTTGCTGTTCCACAACTGCACGAGAAGACAATGCAGATTAGAAATAAGGCTTTGGACGTCCTCAAGTCCTGGAGCTGGCACTGGTTGTGGGATAAGCCCTCCCACGCACTTACAGTCTGGAGACTTCACTGTTGTCTCTTTGTGAGGAGTTTGCATTGCATAATACCCCCATGGCCAACACGACAATCTGCAGATAAGTCCTCACCAACAAATACGCTTTCAAAACACTTCTTTGATAATTTTTGCTTTGTTGAAATAAATATATTGGCGGAATCTTATTGAAATGCAACTATAGTGGATATTAGATGTGGATTAAGCAGGGGAGGCATGGAAAGACATATTTGAATCATATAATGGGTACAGTTCATGTTGCAAAATGCAATCAAAAATCAAAATGCAGTATATGTCTAATATATAATGCAAAACAGGCAAGTTCCATATGGATCTACCAATAACTAAATTAGTAACACTGAGTGGTATAAATACCAAATACCACTTAGTGTTCATCTAGGCATTTTTAGGATTAAAAAAGTGCCCTTCCACAATGTAGCAATGGATATTTTGCCCTGGTATGAAGAGGTCAACCATGTTTCAGTAAAATCTGTAATGCAGTGATAAAAGAATACATTGATAATGTATGTAGTTAAAGAATACTGATTACTTGCATTAAAATGTATTTTGTAGATTTTGATACATGGTCAGAATACTGTATTTTCAATACTTACTAATACTTTTACATTCAGTTGCATTTAAATCATTTAGGAAAGACACTATAGGATTAAATACAGCTTTTTATTTAGTTAAAATCTCATATCTACACATCATAAGAGCACAATCTTGGTATTCTCAAGATGTATTCTCATTATTCTCGTGTATTCAGTTACTTCCTGTCATATACACTTTAAATCATAAGATTAATATCACAAAAATGGTTGATTCAACATTTGTGGATTATCTGTTGAATTATTTCTTTCAAAAACACTGAATCACCTTTAGTTAGACCTTTGTTCCAATCTGAATCCAAAACACCAAACTCTGTAACACATGAACACCTCCTATCGCCAAACCCAAACAATCGTCCATTTTGACTTCACGCCTAACAAAATAATGACTTTATTTATAGATGGAGTGAAATTAAGCACACTTAAAAGCCGGGGACAGCACGGTTTAATCAACTCTTTTGATTCATGCGCACAATTGGCACAGCCACTCCAAGCAGGCTGCATTAAACACATTCCCTTATTACTCCATAAATGCAAGTGGCCACGCAGACAAAAGCCCAGTAGTAAATTAATAGTAATAAAAACAGCAACTGCGCGGACAGATACAGAAATTAAACAGGCTCGCTACGTACACAAGGCTTAATAAAATGCGAGACAATAACACTCTAGAGGAGCCAATCGCACGCATCTAATAAAGGATATTTAAACACATTTAATATTGATTTGTAATTCATTTGGAGCGAGCCTGGATTAATATAATAAATATTTAGCATTTACGACCTGTTTAGGAGGAATTATGGGCGAGGTTAGGTGGAATTCGCAGCATAACAGATAGAAATAGAATCATTGCATGGATTTATAATTTAATATCGGGAGTTAAATGGGTTGACGGTAAGTAAAAGCGACATTTGCATTTAAACTGTGTACTTTGGTTGGTTTAATTGTTGTGGTCTTAAATATCACAGTGGCCCAGTTGGTTATCATCAGATCAATATGCAAATGAGGAATACAGAGGAGGCCACAGAGTATTGTTAAGTAGATAAAATGCCATATTGGATAATTAAATGACATGTGAACCAGTTACGAAGTGATCGGACAGATAATTTTAAAGGTGTGGCTCGTGATTTTTACTTTTTAAAATGTGAAAAACAAAACTAGTTCATTTTAAAGGGCTTTTATGGCACAAAATGGATCTGAATGCTCTGTTCCACCTTAAACATACCTGGGGTTGTGTTCTGTTTCATTTATACTTGTTTGTCTAATGCTCTGTTCCACCTTAACAACTAACTTTTACCTTTTGTTGAGTAGAGAAACAAGGCTGAAACAGGACTGAAATGATCCAAAATGATAATTCATTTTAAAGGGCTTTTATTACACAAAATGGCTCTGAATGCTCTGTTCCACCTTGTGATGTCACGAAACAGTAGTTTTCAACTAACTTTTACCTTTTGTTGAGTAGAGAAAAAAGGCTAAAACAGGACTGAAATGATCCAAAATGATTTTAGTGAAATTATGGTGGAGTTTAAAAAATAATGGAGCACTTCCTGTATTAAAACATGACATCATAAGCTGGAACGGAGTGATTTTTGTTTGAGAGGAGAACTAAAAATGCAGGGTTTGTGTATTAAATAGTATTAAATATGTGCGAATGAAACAAAATACAACTCCAGCTGCGTTTGCAATGAGGAAACATCATAATATAGATCAGAAAATGCACAAAACGGGCTCTTTAATCCATAGAGTAGTGTTATCTGACAGAAAATGCACAAAATGGGCTCTTTAATTTAATCCATAGAGTAGTGTTATCTGACAACATTACAGTGGCTTATACGGTGGCAAATATCACAGAGTAGAAACACATGGGGCTGACGTATAATAGTGGTATAATCAATCACACTGGAGTCCTGGTGAGATCCTTTGGCATGTGTGCAAATCTGACACACTCTACCTGAGGGAATGAAGGTTTAATGTAGAACCCAAACATCCCGAATGAGCCTTTGTTGTTACATATATAATTAAAATGGATTTGTCTTAACACCAGTAAACAAGCAACCTGTCTATTTTGTTTAAAGACCCTATATTATGCAAAATTGACCCTTGTGAGCTTTAAACCACGTTATGTTGTTATAATCAAAAACATACCACCTTCCAGGGCTAAAAATAATCATAATAGCACCAGTTTTTTTGTTTTCTTTTCTTTTAATTAATTTTTTCCAGATTATCCACCACTACACATTCAAAACTAAGCAACACTGTCAATTCACTTTCGCTTTCAATATTACCTGCCATAACAGCAGCTCAATACAATACATAAGACATAGACGTACCTAAATAATCCTCATTCTACTTGCACAAAGTTTAAAAAAAAAAGTAAATCTTCTAATTAGTTTGATTTTAGCCGTGGATGTCAGCAGGATGTCAGACGCCTCAGCACTTTAAACACCCGGTGCTTGGACTATAGACACCTCCACTCCTCATATTCACTTTCTACGCACTGACTAAGGTAGAATACTGTATAACGAAGCTTAATGGGCTCATGTTACACTATTTCTGATGCTGTGTCCATCCAGTTTGGGCTCTGTGGGATTCCCTCTGTGGGATTGGCAGATAGGGTTAAATCTGCAGAGGTAGTTCAATGATCATTCGCTTTGACCAAGTCTTCTTTGTTTAAAGGTCCAATGCTTTTCTACATGGTGATGTTATTGCTTTGTCTGGAATGTTTCATAGTATGGCATTAAACTTTCTGTCTTCATGGATGGAGACCAAACCAGAGCAAGTTCCAGGTCAGATCTGTGGAGAGGCAACCGCATTCACTGTCAGAATGTCTGTTTTTCTGGGTATTTCTGAGCTATAAAACCACCTGTAATCGAATAAATGTTAGGAAGAGCTGTTTAATGTTTGTCTTAATACTGTGGAAAGTTCCAAGCAGAGCAGTGTCATATCCATAAAAACAAGCAGGTGACTTACCCCCAACCAGAAAGTTAACCAAGAAGACCACCTTTAACTAGACACAGTGCAGAAAGACACAATTCAATTAAACTGTACTAAGATGCACTACATAAAGGACTGATATTATGCTAAAATTTTACTTTAACCATGTTACATTATTGTTCCCTCAGGAAAAAACATACTAGTTGTATTTTACTTAATTCACACTTGTTTCATTAATTCATTAAGGCAAACTCAAAGCTCTCAAAAATGCTCCATTTGCATTTTCCCTGGATTGTTGCATCACAGGCAAAAATCCTAACCTAAAAGTCCATAAATCACCATATATTTTTTTTTTCCAAATGAAGACATTATTTTCATTTTGAACATTTGAAATACTAATCCCAGAGTGACCAAAAGCATAAGAGAATTAAAGCCACAAAAAAGCATAATATGTCTTCACTCCTTTATATATTTATATTATTGCATGATGGAAAAGAAAAATGAAAAATGTGTAAATGAAATGTTCAATGACTGGTAAAAGGCCTATTATAATAATATTAAATGTTTAAATATGAACATTTATGCAGAAAATAAAATCATAATTATTTAAAAGTGTTATCCTAAAACACATTAATTGAATCCACCCTGCCTAATTACTAATCAACTTATGAGATTAAATTTAGCCTGAGCACACAGAGCTTAAAATAGCCTGACGGTACATTTAATTATTTTACACCATTGTGATATTTCATTATTCTTACATTTTGTGTGACTAATTAGTGACTTGTTCGTGGCCCTGTATCGCAGTGTTGTTCAGACTCTCCTCTCCGCTCCTCATCGGGCCTGTAGTGATGATACGTATGTGAAAACCTGTAAATGTAATTCTCTTAATATAGGCTCTATGCTGGAGCCTCAGACAGCTCATCCAGGGCCAGTTCACGCTACACGTCTGACCACTTGCTTTTCTCTGCACACGTTTCAACTCTTTTTAGATTAAAAGAAAAAAAAAAGATAAGATAGGGACCTGAGCATAGTGTTTTATGTATAGCTACTGAGGGCTAGTCTGACTGCCAGTTAAATAGGAAATAACTTTAAACAATATCTGAAAATAATACAACTTAAAGGGGAAGGATCAGTCACCTGCTTGTGTTCATGAAGAATGTGTAGAATTTGCCTGGCAGGTGATGTCACATTGTCAGGAGAGCTTGGTCACAGAAAGAATGCATGTTTTCCAAGGTACTTTTGATAGAAAACACAACGTTTAATGCCATACTGTGGAACATTCCAGGCAAAGCAATAACATGTCCGTGGAGTAGCATAACGTACCCTTTCAAATAGGCTGTTTAAGGTAAAATCCATCTTGTTTCGAAGGCCTTAAGAACCCCGCCCACTCCAGGAAACACTGACCAAGCACATTCTTTCTTCCACATTATTATTTAGCCCATTTTTAAACACTGTATGTCTGTATCCACTAATTCCTCACAAGTACTTTTGATTTTGGGGTAAAAAATGACCTGTCACAATGGCAAATTTTTATTGTGACATATTGCTGAAGTAAATAGTTAGTTATAGTTAGTTATAATAGTTATAGTTAGTTATAATAGTAGATAGTAATAGACAACAGACAATAATATTAAAACCAAAACATAAAACAGAATTATCCCCAAAAAATGTTCTAAATGTAGTATATATTAATAAAAAACATTAGCTGCGATAGATAAATGGCAAAATGCAAAACTTTAGTACAGACTGTATAGTTTTAGTTTATAATTTAACTCTCTACAGCTAAAACTGCAGAAAAATAACCTCAAATTTCCACAAGTACAAAGATAAAAAAAAAAGACCTCGAAAATGACTGTATGTATTGAACAATAAGTCAATGTAGTAATTGTGACATTTCCAAATCCTATATGTTCTCAAAACAGTATTAGCACAAAGCTGCCGATGTGTCCATGGGCAAAACACTTAATTCCATGACCAAAATGTGGCTGTAAATCAATGCACAGCTGATTTGCCTGAACAACTCCCGTAAAGAAGTGAGCAGAACGAAGAAAAGAAAAGTAAACATCAAATAAAACATGAAACCATCTTCTGAACAGAATAGTCGTAGCTCTTTTTTATACCGCTGTCCCATTAGCTTTGTTTAAGTATTTGTTTTTCCATTCTTTGAGATGAAAATAGGACAGCAGACAGTGTTCCACCATGCAGTCTAAATCGCTCTCTTGGAACAATATTCTACAGTATACCTCATATCTGAAATGATGAAAATTTCTTATGAATACGTTTGTTCGGTGTTTGCAGGTGCAGAAATGTGTTTAATTTAGAAATTGTGTTGACTCAAAACTCCCACACAAGAAAGTGCGGTGGAAGTAACCACGGCTCATTTAGCGTGCAGTGTTCTCTACTAGCATCACGCCGTCACCTGAGCTATCCGTGTGTACAGGTGATCTATAGAGGACCTTCACTCTGAGGGGACATGGCCTGAATATGGACTTCTACTGTAAAGGTCCTATTTTACACTAAACTGACTCTTGCTTTAAGTTATAATAGTGTTACCTCCTCAAAAACATACCTGGAGTTGGGTTTTGAGTTGAGTAGCCCTTATTATAATTCTGTCTACATCTCCAAAGCTCAAAATGCTCCACCTTGTGATGTCAGGAAGTGGTAGTTTTGAAGATAACAGCTACTTTTTACATTTTGTACAGTAGAGAGAAGCAATTCTGGTTCTGAAATCATCCAGCTGATTCTAGTGAAGGTTCGTGGAGTTTAAAAACATAGTGGAGAACATCACAAGGTGGGGTTTGAGAGAAGAACACAACCTAAAGATGGGGTTTGTGTGTTAAACATGTGCGAATTAAACAAAATAACTCTCCAGGTGTTTTTGATGAGGAAACAACAATATAAAATAATCAGAAAATAGTGTAATATGGGCCCTTTAAAACCCACATTATATAATAAAATCTGTAATATACACCCAGATAATAAAAATATACATCTTAGCAATGGAAATTTAACTCAACTCATCTTAATCTGGAGCTATATAAGTGAAACCTTTCTGCTGTAAGTCACATGT
Source organism: Scartelaos histophorus (assembly GCA_000787155.1). NCBI lineage: Eukaryota > Metazoa > Chordata > Actinopteri > Gobiiformes > Gobiidae > Scartelaos > Scartelaos histophorus. The sequence goes on from KN492984.1 coordinate 16,660, forward strand.
CACCTTATTTGACTGGTCCTACTTCCCTCATAGAGTTAAAATTTCTGCCCCTTATGCAAACTCGACCAACATCGATAACCTAAATTTCAGCAGACATCATGCCAGAGTTATTTGAAAGTCGTAACGTACTTATTTCCTTTCACAGGGTGCCTTAAGGAGCCTGCGTCTGGGCTGCACGTTGACAATTTATTAAAAGAGAATCACAGGAAGGGCCTGGTCCAATGAGCTCAGCAAAATCCAACTGTATCAAAAGTATTGCGAGGTAAGACGCTAATAATAGAGCTAGGTAAACAAGACTCCAGACTGGAATAGAAAGCCCCAAACAATACCTATTTAGTGCCAGCAGCGGCGGTAGCTTTGTGCACAGCTTATTATTGCAATCTAGCATGGCAACGGTACAGAGCAAATCTCGGTAATTAACCTATGGTAATGACAAAAGCCAATTTATGGCTCTTAAAGATCAAATGTACCTGGGTTAATGTGAGGGCAGTCTAATGCATGTGGACGAATACCAGAGCCGGAATTGGAGGAAGCGTCGCGGGGAGAGGGAAGGCCGGGATTAGCTATTAGCGGCGTCTGAATAGCGCTGTCAGATACATCCATTCTAAACAGACAGTAATGCAGAGCTCCGTGTTGGGCTTAATTTGACAAAGCATTAGCGCGCACTGCAAACTCAATAGTACGCTAAGACGCTGGCATTTATAAAGAGTTATCAGCCTGACAGAGGGGACCAGACCAACACAGGAAAGTTTGGATACACTTTAGCTAATGCATTTGCTTATTATGGGAAACATCTACTACAGATATGGAATTAAATACTTGTACTAGCCCAACTTTTTTATGAAATTTGTATTGTTTCAGCGCATTGTTATATGCATCATTTTTAGGCCTTTTTCCCATTCAAAAGATAAAGTATTTTGCTTATTATTATTATTATTCTCATCATTTGGAAACCCATAGAGGTGGCAACATTACTAGATGTACAGTATTGTAGTTAGTTTGTTTTCAATACAGATTACACTATTAACTTGCCTTTTTTCTATTAGACTTTTTATGTTAAAGTAAATTGGATCTGGATGATTTATTTAGAATAAATGTTTATTTAAATGGCCGACATTATGCCATTTTCTGATATATGTTATAATGATATGTTATGTGATGTCATACAAGGAGTGCTTCACTGTGTTTTTATACTTCATACCCCTTCACTAGAATCATATGGATGATTTTAGTCCTGGAGTTGCCTGAATTAAAGGTAAAAAATGTAGCTGTTCATTTGAGCATCACAGCTTCATGACGTCACAAGGTAGAACGGAGCGTTTTGAGCTTTGGTGATATCGACGGACTATTAATGCAGGATTATTCAGGCATGTGTGAATGAAACAAAACTATATATATACTCCAGGTATGGTTTGATGAGGTAACATTATTAGGTAACATTATAACATGGCTAAAGCTCACAAGAATCAGTTTTGCGTAATTTAGGCCCTTTAACACAAATGAACAAAGGTAACATAAGAAAGGGTCATGTATACCTAATAATATGGCCATTACTTATAATGCATCAGCCCTCCTTGCACACCTTTTGTTGCAGTCTCCACATAACTGCAGCCGTGACGTGCAGGAAGTCCAGGAATAGAATGAGCCATAGTTCCACAGCCTCAGCCTGTCGCTCACAGCACTGAAAACACCACTCTGACACAAGCAAGTCCCAAAGGTCACTCTCCACTGGGCTGCACTGTGTCAACCACTGACCTCACCGGGGTTTAGGGGCCAGGTCACTTTTAAGGACTCGAGGAGATAACCAGACGTACAGCAGAGCAATTTAAAGTGCTCATATTAGGCTATTTTTGGATCTGTGTTATAATGTTGTTTGCTCATCAAAAAACATATCCAGAGTTTCGTTTAGTGTCTTTCACACATTTTAACGCACAAACCCTGCATATTTAGGCTGAGTTCTTCTCTCAAACAGAAAACACAGTTCCACCTTGTGATGTCATGTGGGAATACAGGAAGTGCTCCATTGTGTTTTTAAACTCCACACACCTTCACTAGAATAATTTCAACACCTTCCTAAAATAATCGCATAAATCATTTTTTCAGGTTTTTCAGGAAACACAAAAACTCCCCCTAAAATTGAAATTATGGCATTTTTTTGCCTAAGGAAAACTTAGGCAAAAAGTGACTTAGGCGATTTATTTTAGGAAGGTGACGATTTGGAATTGCCAGTCTCTACTGAAAAGATAAAGGTAAACCGTAGCTGTTAACTTGAAAACTACCACTGCATGACATCACAAGGTGGAACAGAGCTTTGGCAATGTAGAACAACTTATAATAAAGGGTTATTCAAACAAATGTGAATGAAACAAAACACAACTCCAGGTTTGTTTTTGATGAGGTATAGGCATTATAACAAAGCGTAAAGCTCACAGGAGTTAGTTTAGTGTAAAATTAACAGTTGTTGCATAAACTAAATACAAAACCTTTATTTTACTATATTTATTTATGTATTTATTTATGAGCTCTAATAAATATAGTAAAATAAATACAAAACCTTTATTTTACTATACTTATTAGATCTTATTTTGTTTTTTCCTTGTTCTGGACTTCAGCCTTGTGGCCAAAATGTACTGAAATGACCAAATTAAAACATGCATCTCATCTGTTATGTCCACAAGTCCTGTTTCTCTTCAACCACTCGCTTAGTTCTTTCATAGTTTTTTTTTTGTTTTTTTTTTATGTCCCCAGCTCAGATAACCACCACATTACACAAGCTTGCTGACCTCTCCGCTGCCCGTCAGCCAGATGCCACGCCACCTGGACACTCGCCTCCTCCGTCAAAAAACACGCATTACCCATTCATCCTCACTCCAAAACACCACTAGTCCGGGGAGTTCTTGTGCATTTAAATCACACCTTTTGATATGAGATCAATACCTGAGATTTAGCAGTCCGGTCACTCACGGTGCAGATGCTACGGGGAGATGGCACGCTTTGACTGTGATACATTATGTGCCAGAACTAAACAAAGAAGTTATTTCAATTCCAATGGTTTTGTTACTTTTTTCACAAAAGGTCAGGCACTGTCAAAAATATCAGCATATTGACCTTTTTAAACATTCCAGAGACATTGGGATCATAGATTATTCTTTCTTCGCCTCGCAAAGGGTTAAAATTCATCCACAATACAGGCTCGCGGAGGGAGAGGGAGACAGTGGAGATGGGTGGGGGGGGTGCTTGGTTGTCATTTGAGGTTGTTGTACAGTGCAAGGTAAAGTTGGACCGTGTAACTTTTCAGGTTGAGGGTGTAAAAAGTTGCACATTTAAGTGAAACATGGCACGGATGATCGGTTTGATGAGCGGATTGTCATGGGAGAGGGTCTGGGTAAAGGAGAGGGGACAGAAAACTCATGACACCAGTGTGGATCTTAAAAAGGATTGTTGAGGATATATAAGTATTCCCAAAAAATGGGAATTTATTGGAAAAGTATTACTTTTTTTAAAAAAATTTTTAATTAAAGCTCCTTTTATGTAAAATGGACTTTTCAGTATAGTCGTCACTTACCCTCTCGAAGTTGTATTTGTAGTGTCTGAACCATTTTTAATTGCTATTTTTTTAATACACAATTCTGACGATCAACCCCCATTATAACCAGCGTACACCCACTGCTCTGTACTGTGTTCTCCAATTTTATTTTCTATGGCAGCATCGCATAGGTACAAATAAAAAAAAAAAACACTGATGTACAGCTGTTTATCTCAGGTGCCAACAAACTCCTTGTTGTGACATCAGCTCCCATTCGGCACTGCAGTTTTTCTAATGTGATCAGTGGACGTGTTTCTTTAATTAAGTCATTTTAGGTTAATATTGCGATTTAATATTTGCAAATTATAACATAATGATCCAGGGTGTCATAGGCTATAACTATATAGAAGGCTCAAGTATCTTAAGAGATTAATTAAATTAGCTTGAGAGATAATTGGTTGAAAAATGAAGATATTAATTTGATTGGATGACAGTGAGAGACATGCAAGTGGCAAATCGTACAATTTAAAGTCTAAAGTAGCACCAAAATATTGTGAGCTATACCTAAAAATTGAAAATGAAGTGGTTGTAAGTTTGCAGGGTTTTGTCGTGCCCCGATTTGATCCTAAAACTTCGATTCTACTCCTCTGCTTTCTTCTACTATCCCCACTTTCAATGCACCACCAGGCCGAATGTTAAGTTACAAATTTGCATTGCCGGAAAGGAAAAACTACAAGTCTATCTACCTGCCTGCTCTCTTAGTTAGTCTATTTACTACGTTGACAGAGTGCCCTTGGAGTTCATGACTTGAGTAGAACCACTGCTTTAGAGGAAGTAAGGACATGGGCATCTCTTGTACAACTTCCTCCACACACACACGCACACACATATAATATTATACGCCTATTTCTCTGTTTTACTGCTTCTTCGGAGTGGGAAACAAACAGCCTCCAGATGCCACCTCTCAACAATGCACTTTCCTCATATGCTCCTGACATATAAAGAATCAAATATTAATGCTCTATTGTGTATTGATTGAAAAATACCTGCCACTGTAATGGGCTAGTTGATATTTCTGAATCAAACAATGACAAACTCGTTATCAAAGGGCATTTTTTAAACATTTATGACAACCTGCGAAGGGGGCTGTGGAGCAGAAGGCATCGGGAGGCTCGTAAAGGCATGCAGATGAGGGCAGACAGCGTTTAAAGTTGTTTAACGCGAAAGGTGCGCGTGATCAACAGGGTCTCCGGAGCTGAATTAACCGGGTGAACCTGGCACAATGGTGTAATGGATTATGTTGATGGGTGACGATGATGCAGATCAAGAAGATGCGTAACCTACAGAGAGATTTTTATATCGCGCTATTTTGGATCTGGCTTATAATGTTGTTTCCTCATCGAAAATATAGACGGAGTTGTGTTTTGTTTCATTCACGCATGTTTAACACACAAATCCCATTTATTTAGGCTGAGTTCTTCGCTCAAATAGAAAACACTCTACGCTCTACCTAGTGACGTGGTAATACAGGAAGTGATTCAGTGTTTTTTAAACCTCATACACCCTCACTAGAATTATTTGGATAATTTTGGCCCTAAAATTGCCAATCTCTACCAAACATAAAGAGTAGCTGTTAACTTTAAAACCGCCGCTTCATGACAACTCAAGGTAGATGACAGGACTTTTAACCATCAAAATGTCTCTCAAATACTGCTTTATTTTGAGATTAAAGATAGAAGTAACTTTTCTGGTGGAGGGTTTTGCTTGTCTTCACTAAGATGCAATTACCGTATTTTTGAGACTATAAGGTACATCTAAAATCATGACATTTTCTCAAAAATCAACAGTGGCCTTATAATCCAGTGGCCTTATGTGTGACCTTTGGTTGTGTTTAACCTCCAACCGATTTGATGTTGTCCACATTAGTCTAATAACGTATTAGTGGGCGACTCAGGAGGAGTAATATGTTGGCGACATATAGGGCGACTGTGCAACATACCGGTAGTTCTGCCGTGTGCTGTACAAGGACCCAAAATGCCACCATTACCATGCAGATTTCAGGTTTTGTATTTTTGTGTTAAAACTGAACAATGTTGAGAGGGATCCGGGCATGTTTGATGCCCAAATCACCCAACTGTTAAACTTGTATTTTTGTGTTAGCTACAACTGAGAGTTATTGTAAATGACCTGAATAAAGTTCGATTTATCCGACACACATTTTGTTTCTCTTATTGTGCCTTATAATCCGATTCTCCTTATGTGTGGACAATGACACAACTGACATATTATTTGATACTGCGCCTAATAATCCGGTGCACTTTATAGCCCGAAAAATACAGTATGTTGCATGAAATAGTTTTAATTGCTCAAAAATACCTTAAATAGTAACTTGGCCTGGTGGCATTACTACTTGTCTCCATGTCAATAAATGGGTTTAATGTCATACTGTGGAACAAAGTAATCACATTTCCATAGAGACAAGCAGGTGATGGACCCTCCACCAGAAACGTTACAGTGCGTATTTAAGTTTCTTTGATCAACAGAAAAAAACAGCTCAATTGTTGCAATGAATGAAGTGAGTTCCTAAATTGTAACCAGCAGAGTTGAAGTATTTGGTGGAAAAGCTGTATTGCATAATTCCAGTCAGGGCTGTGTGAGGTGCACTGTTGCTCTCTTTGTTGGGCTGACTCATTTTTGGGGAATGGAGCTGGTCTTGTGTTGTGTGTGGAAAGATCTGACCACAGAACAGAGACACGGGGCACATGAGCGAGGGGGAAGAGACAATGGGCCCTTTAAATGCCCCGTCAGAGGAAGCTTCAGTCAGGCAGACGAGCAGAGACGAGCAGAGAGGAGCAGTGGGCAGACTTTGATGCATGGTGAGTGTGAGAAGCCATGGACACCACCATCGCTCAGGG
>KN492985.1:0-14334 GCA_000787155.1 Scartelaos histophorus
TTAGAAGCGATATTAGACAAGTTGGCTTTATTTTTTTATTAGAATTTTTAGTTTTTTATTTATTCACACGATTGGGAGTAACGCAATTTCAATTCTTGGCCATGAACTAAGAATTAGAATCTGAACTGAATTCTTTCCATGAAGTTTGGTCTAAAATGTACCAAAATATGGCATTAAACGTGCCTATCACCATGGAGACAAGCAGGTGACAGGCAAGTTCTAACATTTATATTCGAAATTAGAAATATTCCTCGTACTTGTAATTACATTATTATATTTCCTCAACTACGTATTCATCTATTTTAATTTATGCATTTTTTTCTGTTCTTACTTGCCCCTTTTTTCTCTCCATTTTCTTTCCATTTTCTTTCCTTTAGCTACTTTTAACAGTACGGCATAAAACTGGTTAAAGTACTTTAATTTAATATTTCCATGGAATTGTGCAGGTAACGTGCCAGTTCCAGAAAGTTAATATTTTCCATAAAACTTCCTGTTTTCTGTGAAGAGAATTAGAAGCGATATTAGACAAGTTGGCTTTATTTTTTTATTAGAATTTTTAGTTTTTTATTTATTCACACGATTGGGAGTAACGCAATTTCAATTCTTGGCCATGAACTAAGAATTAGAATCTGAACTGAATTCTTTCCATGAAGTTTGGTCTAAAATGTACCAAAATATGGCATTAAACGTGCCTATCACCATGGAGACAAGCAGGTGACAGGCAAGTTCTAACATTTATATTCGAAATTAGAAATATTCCTCGTACTTGTAATTACATTATTATATTTCCTCAACTACGTATTCATCTATTTTAATTTATGCATTTTTTTCTGTTCTTACTTGCCCCTTTTTTCTCTCCATTTTCTTTCCATTTTCTTTCCTTTAGCTACTTTGAACAGTACGGCATAAAACTGGTTAAAGTACTTTAATTTAATATTTCCATGGAATTGTGCAGGTAACGTGCCAGTTCCAGAAAGTTAATATTTTCCATAAAACTTCCTGTTTTCTGTGAAGAGAATTAGAAGCGATATTAAACAAGTTGGATGGTATTTAGGCACTATTATCTATATACAGTCAATTCATAGGGATCTGAGTTCTTTATGAGGACAAAATTTAGGTCCTTGTGACGTCAATCCTGCAGTTTCAAAGAGGAAATGTGAATTAAAAAGTTAAAAATCCACTTTTTTGGTGCGATGGGGGTGCTTTGTCTGGAATGGAATGGTTCACAGTTTGGCAGCGTCGCTCAGTTTCAGCGTTTTATCCAAAAAATATCTGGAAAAACATGCATTCTTACAGTGAGCGGGGCTGCCTTCCACAGATCTGACCCGTAACCTGCTCGTCTTCGGTATATGCGGGGCAAAGCAATAGCAAATCCAGGAGACAAGCAGGTGGCAGATCCTCACCCAAAAAAGTCGGCGCACCTTTAACCATGAAGCTTGATACCGCGAGGCCCTAACCCAACAGAGCAGAGTAAAGAAAATGTTGTTTTTCCACTTGAAGAGTTTTCCGTGAGCAAACTGTCCAATCTTTCACCAGACTTCCATGTTTCTCCCACATAATTCCTCCATGATACGGCCTAAATCTGGGCCTCTCTCTCGTCCTCGCAGCGCCGGAGCGAGAGGAGAAAGCTGTTTTGTTTAGGAGATTTTGCGGGATTTGAGCTGAGAGTGAGAGAGAGCGAGAAAACCCACTTACTGAGACTGAAAACGCCGTCTCCCAGAGCGTTTCTTTACATCGAAAAAGCGGCAGAGTGGTTAGCACATCTGGGTCAGTCCATGTGAGGTCAGTGGACTTTGGTCTGATCTGTTTCTGAGTGAAGTTCTGTTTGAGAGTGTTGATACTTTGAAGCTGATCAACATTCCCTGTGGATGTGATGCTAACTGCAAGCACTGCTCTGTCTGAGGCTTTGTTAGACTTTACTCGGATTTTTATTTTTCCGTAATCTAACAAGAAAGAAATGACTTACAACAGTTGAGTTCATTATGCGCTGGGAAAAAGTCCTTTTAAGTAACATTACAGTCACAAGTGAGTTAGCACTGGGCAACACTTTTTCAGTTTGTAACTAACACAATTTTTGAAAATCAAACACCTAAACATGACCATGACCACAGGCTCCTGAAAACGCCCTGCTTAAATCCTTTTTTTCTTCTTTAGATTTCTTGAAGAATCTTACTACTACTGTGTGCATTGTGTCATTATTGTAATTTGTGCCATTCCACCCATACACCTACATGTAGAACTCCCCCAGTGTGATGTCACTGCAAAGCATCAATATGCCTGGAGTGCCGTGCATGAATATTTTATTTTTGTTAAAATTTTAACAATTTACAATGTTACAGTCAAAAGTTGTTTTTTTTAAATTGGCAAAATGCATTTTACAGGTGCAGCAGTGAAGCCAAGTTACATTTGGCAAGTATCTACCAAGTGGCCAAGTCATAAATCCCCAGCGGTTGTAGAATGTCATCAACTCCAAGTGATATTACTGAAAAAGTAAAATGTACGATAAAAAAGTTTGTTCTTAAAATGCCAGATTTGTATTGTGTTTTTAAACCTCATACATCTTCACTCGAATCATTTAAATTGTTTCAGTCAGGAAATTGCCAAGAAAAAATGCAAATGAGAAATTCTATTTGTCAACTGGACACAAATGTGTTTTGGTTGAATATATTTCACAGCTCGTCCAAGCTGCTTCTTCAGCTCTGGTCAGACGCTGGTGGACTCTGCTGAAAGGAGGAGCTAACTCCTCTCAAACTCCTCTGACATGAACACACACCTACTTGTGATACTTGTGAACAGTTTCTGTTTGTAGCTCGGCCTATTAAGCTGCACTGAGTGTGCGGTCCTATTAGCATAATCATTCAGGCTCATAATGGAGCTTTCACACCTCTGGACCAGGCCTGGCTCGCCCTGTTGTTTTCTCTGTTGTGATTTAGGTCTGAAGATGCCTCATCATCTGTCTCCCATTTACATCTCCATCCTCTGACCTCCACTGCAACAAAAACTTATATACAAAAACACTTAAATCTATCAGAACTTAAGTAGTGAAATCCTCTGTCCAAGCAGCAAGATCATTTTACTTGACAATTACCACTTGATGACATCACAAAGTGGCACTGAGAACTCAAACATGTGGGAACTGGAACGTGGGAATGAAACAAAATACAACTCCAGGTATATTTGTGAGGAGGTAACAACATTAGGAAAGGATTATCTCACAAGAGTCATAATGGACTTTTAAACACTGTATGATGATAAAACTATTCTTAGCAGTATAATTTCTTCCCAATAAAATACCCCAGTAAAATAAAATAATTTCCCCAACAAACCCCCCACACATTTGCTCCATTCACTGCATATTTTCATTCTCCATATTGGCACTAATAATAAGTTTGTGAGCTGTGGATGAAGTTGTCACTCTGCAGGATATTAAACTGGACACGCCGAGAGGCTCAAGTGCGTTTCATTGTCTGTTTGAAGAATAGAGATTATGGATTATCCCAGCAAAAGCCTTTTCTCATATTAAAAGATTGTGAACAAGATCCAGTTTTGTCCCAGAGTCCATTTGCACACAAGTTGTAAGGCAATTGCTGCTTATCTTTATTTAGGTCAGAACGGAGGCGACTGGGAGCAAATGGGGAGAGAACCTCGTACACAATTACCTGTTAATCCTTCTCCGGACGCAGAAATAAGATCCTCTATCTGCACTGTAGCAAATTAATTCAATTCTCGGAGACGCTGGACTGTACGATACGCGCAGACAATCAGACAAAAGTGATAATGAACACTTAGACGCAAAGTAAGTGCAGAAACTGATCCGACTAATATAGTATTTTACAGAAAACATATGTGATATTAAAAGCATATGCAAGATTGTCTGAACTTTTAACTTTATGGGGTTAAATGCAATTGTGAGGAGAAGGGAGGGACACTATTTTACGTTATTTTTTTTAAATCTGATGTTGTAATGTTGTATCCTCATCACAAATATACATAAAGTTGTGTTTTTTTTAAGGTAAAATGAGGCTGTTAACTTGATAAACCACCTTTATAAGCATTTTGAGATGTTTTTGTGTAGGTAACAGTATTATAACATGGCTTAAAACTCATAAGAATCAATTTTGTGTAATATAGGACCTTCAATTTGCATTTTTTTAAATGTAAGCATGCAAATTTTAAACGTATTTGTTATGTAGTGTAGATAAAATGCACCAAACAGGATATGAATTAAGTTATTTAGTTTTATTTAATTATATGCTCATGTTTTGTGTGGAAATGATAGTTACTAATACACACATTCACGCAAAAAAAGTAATTCAAAAACCGTGTCAAATTAAAATAACCTCATTTTAAAGGCTAGAGCACAAGAAATGACTGGCCACTAGTGTTCGCTTAAGGTACTGCACCCTTCAACCGCTTTTTATCCCCAAGCGCAATTTTCTTATTAATTTGTCACATGAATAAATAAATGCCAGATGCCTTTCCACGTGCACGGCCTTCCCTTTGGTCCGAGCTCGAACTGACACGACCCGTAATCTTCCTCGAGGTTGTTGTTATTATAAACTTTCACCTTCACCTGCGATTCCCTCCCGACCGCGCACACGCTCCAACGTCCAGTGTCTTTTCATTATCCTCGAGCAGCGTCGCCCTCACAAAGCCACAATGAGGTTTCGGTAGCTCGTCGTGGCCGTGACGGGACTTTGAATATTAACATCAGATGATACAGCGACGTACATAACGGCGAGGCTTGATCAGAGGCGATTGCATTAACTGTGACCATCACCCATCTGCTCCTCTCGCCTCCAACTAGTTTAAAGAAGTGCTGCGCTGGACTTTTCCTCATCAGATACTGCTGCGCCCCACAAGACTCAGACTCAGAAAATGTGTTGCAAACTGCGTCACTAATCTGTGTGTTAAAAGGCTCCGTGTTACACTATGTTCTGATCTGTTATAATGTTGTTTCTGTATCACAAACGCGCCTGGAGTTGTGTTTTGTTTCATTCACATGTTTATTTAGGCTGTGTTCTTTTCTCAAACTTGAATGATGATGTGATGTGGTAATACAGGAAGTGCTCCACTGGGTTTTTAGGGTTGAACTACAAGTAAAACTTCGCTGTTAACCTGAAAACTGCTGCTTTCTGAGCTTATTAGATGCAGACAAACTAATAATAAAGAGTTACTTAAACATGTATGAGTGAAACAAAACACAACTCCAGGTCTGGTTTTGAAGAGGAACAACATTATAACATCGTTTAAAGCTTACGAGAATCTATTTTGTGTAATATTATAATATAGTTTAAGCATGCACAGGTTATCTGAGGAGCCCATTGTCTGAATTCTTCATGGAACAGTCAGATAACTTATGGCAAAGGAAAATAAATTTGTCAACTGGACAAAAGTTATTTGTCCAGTTGACAAATTTATTTTCCTTGGATTCTACCTGGACGACAGGGATTTTTCACACATCAGATAACTTATCTTACATTCGATTATTAATATTCTATTAAGTTTTGGAAATAGAAGAGCCAATTTATTTCTTTTGAGCAATACATTTTTAGAAATGAAAAACACTTTTTCACAATTTTATAGACAAAAACAATGAAAGAAACGGGTTCATGGAAAGTGTGTGTCACTGTTGATCTAAAATCATAAATGATCCACACACACATGTTGGGGACCTGCAGCCTACAGCCTACACTGAACAACATGTATTTAATGGAGACTGATCCTAACTTTACATGGGAACTATGTTACTTTTATAGTTATGGGTCAGTCACCTGCTTCTCTCCATGCAGATGCTTCCAAAGCATTAAACTTGTTAGGCTTGGATTTATTCAATCTGTTTAGCTGTTGAAAAACCCCCAAAAAACACTGAAAAACATTCTTACTGTGAGCTGGTCGCCTCTCCATAGATCTAACCTGTAAATTACCTTTGCGGGGCATGTGCTTGTCTCTATAAAGAAAAAGAAGTGTCATGTCACACTGTGGAATATTCCAGGCAAACAAGAAAAGTTACATGGTGCACATTTACAATTTAAATTGTCGCTGCTCTTTACACTCCCAGTTTGAGAACAAAACATGATAAAATGTTGTTTCTGCCTGCAGAAAGGCCAGTTTCATTAAAGTCAAATTTAATTCATGAAATTGGTTTTAATAAAGAAGTTCACCTCTCCCAAAAATGCTTTTTCCCAAAGGCCTTTTAATTGGGCTAATGAAGAAAGCCGCTAATGGTCCGCTTTATCTCCGGCAGCCGAGGTGACATTTCAGTTTGAATGCATGAAATTTTGAAATGCATTGTGGGAAATTACAGAAGGTTCTTTGGGGATTTAAAGGGAAATGATGTGAAAAGTGCTGACAGTCGAATTTCAGTCACACTTTATAGTAAAAAGACAACAAGAAAAGCTGACAAGAGTGGCATCGCCTGAAGCTAATTATGCACATATGCCTTTCCACTGGCCCGGGTTGTTTAGCAGGAACGAAGCGTCTCCTCCCCAGTTTAAAATGCAACAAAAACCAAACAAGTTTCACTCATAAATAGTTTCCGAAGCAACTGACCCCCGCCCGAATACAGAATCAGGCCCGTCCCCGCCACGCCAGACATTTATGGTGTACGTGTCTCTGAGAAGCAATAAGTAAAACGTCTGACATTTCTTATGAGTCACATTAAAAAAATAAATAACTAAGACGCATTTGCCAAGATGTTTTAAAGCCGTCAAGTAAGAACAAATCTATTTATCACTCCCCAAAGTTAATATGGGGTTTCTTCATGGGGTAAATGGATGTGAGTTGTTGTTCGAGAATGATGAATAAAATAAAATAGTCTGTAATTAATTGCCTCGGTTTTCAATCAATATTGTCTTACTGTTTTACTATAAATTACCAAAGATCCCAAATGGAAACAAACAAATAAATGTATGCATATTTTTACCACTACGCACCACATTTGATATTTGTCGTACCAGTCCCAAAGGTGCAATACGTAATTTATCTATCTTGCATTCAGTCTATTGTTTTAATTGCCAAAAATACCCAGAAAACTACCCAGAAAAATGCATTTTTACTGCGAACTGGCTCGAATCTCCACGGATCTGACCTGTAACTTGGCATAGTGGTTGATTTTATGGAGATAAATGTGTTTAAAGGGCACATTTTATGCCATTTTTATTGTATTTCTTGTATTTATTGTAGTTTTATTCATTTTTTTACGGATTTTACTACGGAAAGTGCCCCTCCGTGTTTTTAAACTTTCCATTTCCAATCTCTAATGAACTTAATTTACACTTCATGACTTTACAAGGTGGAACCGAGCATTTCGAGGTTTGAAGATGTAGACAGATTAATAATTTGATGACGTAACAACACTATAACAAAAAAAGAAGCTTCATATTAGTAAAACTATGAGTATTAAAGAATGTAAAAGATGATATTTTAGTGGAAACCTTTTTAAAATAACAAATAAACTACATTATCTTATGCTTAAATGCAATCGTCAAATACTCTGTCTATGTTTGGACTGTTAATCCAAGTGGCAAAACATGTAAAACGTGAGGAGAGGATTAAAAAGCAACACTAGAGAGATGGCATCGCATTCCCTCAAGACATCGCAATGACTCACAATCTGAACGTGAGGTATTTTTAGACTGGAATAAATCTTTTCAGATATTACCGATGGAGTTTGTAAAGGTAGGTTCCACTCTAACTATATATGTACGTGTTTTTAAATCTTAATCGTCATTTGAATCTGATTCTGAACAATGAATGTGTCGCAATTTACTATGGATTATAACTTTTTGGTATATATTGGTCATTTACGGTGATTATCTTATTACAAACCCAAGCAATTCCCTTGAAAATAGCTTTTTTTGGTGGTTTGTACAATTTTACACTTAATGGAGACACACATACCTGTGCACTGTTGGCGATCTCACAGATATATAGGAAACTACAAGTATTCACACCGCACAGTTTAATTGGAACTAAACTGTTAGTCTATCTGAACTAGACCAGGACTGAAACAAGGATAAAACAACTAAGCTAAATCAAGTCTACATAAGGACTAAAGAGTCAATATCCATTAGACAGGAGAAGTGTGAATGCACCGATATACAGTAATCCAGTTTGTCTCTGGTTTAGTGTCTGTTTTGTGGTTACTTACTATGTACATAATTTACTATTTGAGTACCGTATTTTTCGGGCTATAAAGTGCAGCGGATTATAAGGTGCAGTATCAAATAATATGTCAGTTGTGTCATTGTCCACACATAAGGAGCATCGGATTATAAGGCACAATAAGAGAAACAAAACGCGTGTCGAATAAATCGAACTTTATTCAGATCATTTCATAGACTGTATAAAAAAGTGGACTAAGCGAGTGTGACGTCACCCACAGCGTTTAGCGTCGCTCAAATGAGGCTCGTGATGCTAACGGTTACAGGAGCGAATCTGGAGACAGGCTCTATGTTATGAATAAGATTTTTTTTGACTAACAAAATAGCAAAAAAAAATTATTCAGGATTATGTAGACCAAGATAACGAGGCTCACAGCAGCAGGTACAGAGAAAAGAGCCACAAGATCCTAATGTAAGTCAGTGGGAGCCAGAGTCAGAAGGAGCCGGAAGAGTCTCCTGGAGCACTTCCTATTTGTTAGCTATGTCCATTCTTATATACGGTCTATGGGTAATTTACAGTAACTCTCAGTTGTAGCTAACACAAAAATACAAGTTTAGCAGTTGGTAATTTGGGCATCAAACATGCCCGGATCCCTCTCAACATTGTTCAGTTTTAACACTAAAATACAAAACCTGAAATCTGCATGGTGCATGTCTCTTAACAGGTGCATTTTGGGTCCTTGAACAGCACACGGCAGAACTACCGGTATGTTGCACAGTCGCCCTATATGTGGCCAACATATTACTCCTCCTGACTCACCCACTAATACCTTATTAGCCGTAATGTTACAACATAAAATCGGTTGGAGGTTAAACACAACCAAAGGTCACACATAAGGCCACTGGATTATAAGGCCACTGTTGATTTTTGAGAAAATGTCATGATTTTAGATGCGCCTTATAGTCCGAAAAATACGGTAATTTAAGATTAGCACTTGGTAATTCAGTTCTGATACCAAATTTGACCATCTGAAACCTGTGCAGAAACTGAAAATAGCATTTATTTCCTTTAAATCAAAATTAAAACTGCTCCAAATGTGTCACGTAGCTGTTATTGATCTCTCAAGTTACTACAGAACAACTTTGCATAAATAATAATAATTCTGAGCCAGTCATGACCAATTTATACGCCCGACCAGGATATCGACTGAACTGGTATCTGTTCCAGCAGGTTTTTTCGGTACCAAATCAGCGCGTCCCTTGTGAAAAGTTTGAAAACTGCTGCATTAGAGTAACACAGTGACCTAATAGGCCTGTGTTTCGAGCAGACACACACAGGTGACACCCCGGAGGACGGCGATATGGCATTTCCCTTCATCAGTTATCAGCATCTTGGCGTTAGTTCATCAAAGCTCCTGTTTAATAATGAGCCGGCTGCTGTCAGGAGGAAAGGTCAGGGGGAGATAGGGGAGAGGTGGAGACCCAAGTTTATCCAGGACAAAGCTGACACGCTGAAATCGTAGTACAAATACAAGGAAACAATAGTGACACCGTGACAACATGTATCCTGCTGACTGTAATGCGATACTTCTCTTTGAGTCATGATCTATAAGCGAATGGCGTAGACGTACTCAAAGGG
Organism: Scartelaos histophorus; assembly: GCA_000787155.1. Lineage (NCBI taxonomy): Eukaryota > Metazoa > Chordata > Actinopteri > Gobiiformes > Gobiidae > Scartelaos > Scartelaos histophorus. Next base: position 9,745 of record KN492985.1, read on the forward strand.
CTCGTGTGTGTACAGGAAGACCGACTTTTGATCTGGGTTTTGAATATTCATTTGTTCTGCCTCCGGGGATGAGGAGAGGTGATGTGAATGACGTGTTGTCTATACATCTCACTGTGCGCATACCAGTGTGAATATATTTACTGTTATGTATTGAATATACACTCTAATCTGCCCCTTTGGGATTTAAGGGCAACAGCTGCAAACGCTTCCGAATTCAACAGGCTGAAGGTTCTATTTAGGCCACTTCAATTCATTCAATTCAATTCAATTTATTTTTGTATAGCCCAAAATCACAACAACAGTTATCTCGGCGGGCTTCACAAAATTGTTAAATTGTCAGAGAATATATATAATAATTAATAATCCAAAAATACAGAATGTCCAACAACAAGCAGCAAATGGATAATTGTCCCAGCATCTCCTGTACTTAGACCCTCCTTCTTCGGCAAGGAAAAACTTGAAAAAAAAAAACAGTGGGAAAAAAACCGAGAAACCTCGAGGAGAACCACAGTGAAGGAGAGATCCACTCCCATGGACGGACAGGCATAGATGACCAGGACGTATCCACTGCCAATAAGGTTGTAAATCTGTAGACCAAAGCTATTGGCAGAAGGAAACTACTGATCTAACAGGACGAGGACAGATTAATCCAGGACATGAAGGAGGGAGGGGTCCAGGTCCTGGACACTAGGGGGCACCACGGTCCAAACTGGAACAGCAGCATCTGAAACAGTTACACTCCCCAAGAAGGGGAGTCACAATAAAAATTATAAATGATAATACTGGAACTCATTTATGCAACTGACACAGTAACTCAAGAGGAGATTTAAACTGCAAAATCTATTCTAAATCTCCAATACTGTTTAAAGAAAGCATGAGCTGCAATAATTACTAGTAAATATCAGTGTGATTCCAGCTCCTGCAGATGAATCCTGTCGTCGTAGCCCACCTCGCCCCCAGTGTTTGTGTACACTGGTGTATGAATGTGTGTCTGAACGGGTGAGTGGTTCCTTGCTGTAAGTGCCTGGAAGATGGAAAAGCGCGATATAAAAATGTGACCATTTACCAAGAAACACATTAGTACTTAGTTTGCATCCGTAATGAGTCATACACATTAAGTATTCAATCTTCTATGCCTCAAATCTTATTGTAACACCAAAAAATATCAAATGGCAGCAAAAATATATTTATTCATACATTTACAGCTTCACCCGTTGGAAATTCCTAGTACTAGGCTCAAAAGTGCAGTATGTAATGTCTTGCACAAATCTCTCTTTTGTTTTTATTGCTAAAAGTACCCATATATATATACTATTACCGTACTGCCAAAAAAAATAACCAAAAATTTCCCATCAATGCAAAGAAAATATACACAGAATAAATATATTGACCTTCCAAAATACTATTCCAGCCTTCATGTATTGAACGATAAGTCGATATAGTAATTATCATGACAGGCCTGGTTATACTCCTCTTTTACTTCAATGAACAAACACTACTGACAGCTCCAAAAACAGGCAAGAGATGCACATAAACCTGTTATAATAAGAAATTTTGAAGCACAATATATTGCTACTGAGACAAACTGCTAAAAACGACAATCCCCAAAGTACTTTATGCCACTAAAACAATGACAACATGTAAGATATTCCCAGTAAAACATGTTTAAATAGACAGTATCATTGAAAATCCAGAGCTGCAACAAATTAATAACATAACGGACCAATTATTAGCTCATAATTAGCAATTAATAGCTCAAATTTCCTCAAATATACCCTGATTCTTCACACTTTGGCAAAAAAAAAAGTACTGAGCCCCAAAATATATTGTTCCAGCTTTAATATATTGAACAATAAGTCGATATAGTAATTATCACGACAGGCCTGGTTATGCTCCTCTTTTACTTCAATGAACAAACACTACTGACAGCTCCAAAAACAGGCAAGAGATGCACATAAACCTGTTATAATAATGCATTTTGAAGCACAATATATTGCTACTGAGACAAACTGCTAAAAGCGATAATACCCAAAGTACTTTATGCCACTAACACAATGACAAAATGTAAGATATTCTCAGTAAAACATGTTTAAATAGACAGTATCATTGAAAAGCCTGAGCTGCAACAAATAAATAACATAACAAACCAATTATTAGCTCATCATTAGCAATTAACAGCTCAAAATGACTCAAAAATACCCCAATTCTTCACACTTTAGCAAAAAAAAAGTACTGAGCCCCAAAAAATATTGTTCCAGCTTTAATATATTGAACAATAAGTCGATATAGTAATTATTGTGACAGGCCTAGATGCACAAGTGTCTTATTTTATCTTATCTTTTGTGTTTTTGTCACTCTAATCTAATCATTTAAACATTATAAAAGTATATTTGATGCCATAAGTTTGACGCTTTAATTTGATTCTCTTTGTGTTTCATTCTTCTGTTGTTTAGTTGTGTCCATGTTTACTGTCCTCACACACAAACGATCACTGCTGTGTGCGTATTGAAGTCTGATAAAACAGAATGGCAAGGCTCACACAGTGTTGCACAGAAACTCCCATTATTGCACACTACGACTGACATTCAAAATGAATTTTAAGAAGCTCCACATGTTGTTTTGTGTATTTCTACATATACTCATAGATAGTCATATCCATATAGAGTTGTTTCTGTCAAGGGTTTTGTTCTTTCATGCCATAAGTATTAACATATAAGATATAACAGGTAAAATATGCAAATTGACCTATAGTTGTTTTTTATTTAAGTTCTTTGTTCCTTTAAAAACACAAATGATGCATGAACTTCACATTTTCTACATATACTCGTAGATAGTAATATCCATATATAGTTGTTTTATATATAGTTTTGTTCTTTCATGCCATAAGTATTAACATATAGATCTTTAGCCAGATAAGATATAACAGGTAAAATATGCAAATTGACCTATAGGTGTGTTTTATTTAAGTTCTTTGTTCCTTTAAAAACACAAACGATGCATGAACTTTACATTTTCTACATGCATTTTATTTTTTATTTTTTATATTTATCATACAAACACCCTCTTATCTTATGTTCTGTATAGTTCAATAATTCAATCTATATGCAAATCTAATAATAAACACAGAAATCATTAGGCATTTCCTGCACCTATTACACAATTATTAACGGTACAGAACTGTGGCCTGTGCGAAAATAACAATTTCCTCCGCCCTTGTCTTGTTGATGGATTACTTAGCTGAATTTGAAGCTTCGTGTGCGCCGGTGCCTCTTTTCTAAACCGTGTCCAACGCACGATTTCCTTTATTGTAAACAACAAGGACGAGCGTGATATTTGAAAAAACACAGATGCGCTACCGGTGAACTGGGGGCCACCAATCATTTGTAGTCTGTACCCAGAGCGGCTTTTGAATCCCTCCTTCTCTTCCCACCTCTTCAAATCTATTGGCTGCCGGAGGAGCAGCGACAATGTTTAATGCACCATGCGGTGTCCGGAGTTCAGTCAGTGAGAGGAAGCGCTCCGTGTGCTTAGGGCGACTTTACGTGTTGGAAATACCCAATAACCCAACTGTGCGTATTTATTCTCGCTTTTTCCCTGACACCTTCAAACGGACTCGTGGCAGGACGCGGGCTCGTTGATGGTCACATTTTCAGCTCTTTTCGCTCTTATGCTCAGTGTATGGACTTTGAAGGAAGAGGACAGCGGACAAGGACAAAATGCCACTATTCCGGATTGTGTCTGTCAGCGCCTTTACGCACGCGTAAAAAGCGTTGACCGCTATCTACCACTACACTTTGGATTAACCTTACTGGATTTTCACGCTTTTTCTTCTTCACGCCGTGTTCTCTGTGAACAGTTTCCTTTTCTGAACAGCGGTGAGTCACTGCGGGCTCAAGGCAAGCCGCTGCATCCTAATCAGACAGCGGAGAGGACTTCAGCTCATTGACATTACAGTCATACTTTTCTGGAGCACTTTTTTCCATTTTCGCTGCGCTGCTCTGTAGCCTCCGTGTGCTGTGGGAGGCGTGTGGCTTCCCCCGTTCACCTGCGGAGAGGGATACGGGTGGTACCTCTACAGAAAGTGGTTACAGGAGATGAAACTCTCCTTGAATCCACACTGGAGCTCACTGACTGTTCACGCACCGTTTTTCCGCGCCTGGATTTCCTCCTTTGATGTGGTAAGTTGCAATATTTAATGTTAGATTTTCTATTTGTGTCATTTTTACAATCTCCCCAATCCCTCATGCGTACGGGTGCAACAGCTTTTTCCAACCACCGCTGAATATCACAGTGAGAGACAGAAAGGAGGCAGAGGAGAGAATTACACGGCTGTGCTGAGATGTTGGCAGCTCATTTTCTGAATTTTTATAAGGCTCATTTTAAAAATCCGGATTAGGCGGATTTGTTAATGCGTGTAAGAAGCTCATTTTATACACAGTTATTCAAATATCCTGCACAATAGGCCACCTTCACTTGTTTTGTTAGCCTATTATTAAAGTTCCTCCCTTCCAGTTGCAGTCAGCATCATGTGTGATCGGATCGTTGTCCCACTCGGGTCAGGTCATTTGTGGCACATTTGAGAAAACGACA
>KN492986.1:0-11024 GCA_000787155.1 Scartelaos histophorus
TCAAAGTGTGTGGTTCTGGCTGGTCGGGTAAAGTCAGTGTTTAGATGTGGTATGTAAAAGTGTGAACACAGCTTGGATAATAATAACAATAAGATAGGTCATATTAAACAAGTCAAATAAAATGTTTCAATACCTTTAAAACAGATCTTTACAATGTGTGATGACCTTTACTGTGACTTTAGCCACAATTGGGCACCGCAGTTTTTTAGCACAGAAGTCAGTGAACTTGTTTCTTTTATTAAGTTGTTTTAGATATTTGTATTGTGATTTAAAATATGCAAACTCAAACATAATGATCCGTGGTTTAGAGTTTATAGATCATATAGCAGACATAAACACAATGGTTATTCTTTAATATTTATTTTTTCTTATGATTGTTCAATATTTTCATAAATGCAAGAATGAATTCATGATATTTATTGTAGTTATCTACAATGGCAGATACTGTAATAATAAATAAACGTAATAAGAAGAAATAAAATAGAATTATGATACAGTTTACAGTCCTGAGAGACCCCGTCATAGTGAGAGGTGACCACACATATGTTGTTTGGATATTGGACCAATTTAGCTCATCATTTCAACTTACTGTCTTATGAATTGTTCAATTTTTATAACAAGTTCTCAATTCACTTTATTATTTAAATGGCTATCCACAAAAAATATTGCAGTGGCAATCAGTGGCTCTTTGAATAAAACGCAATTTGTGAGAGAATTTGTTATATCTGTCACAGATATTCACAATTAGTAGCGGTAATTATTTGATAGTTTCTGCAATTATGTCTTAAATGGTTAAATTTGGGGCTGTGTGGAAGCGTAATTGGCCTAAATGCATTATTTTACATATTTGCATAATGAAGAAATTGGTAGAAAATTGTGTTCATTCATTTGTGAAAAATCTCATGAATTTTATGAATGTGAAAGGTCTGTTGGTGCAGGCGGTGACTTTGCAAGTTGGTCCCAGAGGAGAGCAGGGTAAAGTGAGGCACAGGCACCAGGCCAGATGGGGGAAAAGAAGCCGAGGTGTGCTGAGTTTTATGATGAGGATCAACCGCTGGTTTTGCACATTATTATATTGTATGCAGATGATTGCAGCTTTGTATTTTAGCCACACAAACATGACTTAAACAGACAAACATCTGAAAAGGATTTATTTTTGTCGTACAAAATACTGACCATTGTTGAATTCACATTTGTTTTTATTCCTTTCAAAAGTGCTATTCAGGGTTTTGGCTAGTTTTCATTTCCATGGCACTGGCTTTCATATTTTACATAGAAAAGCTTTTGAGGCAGGTGAACAGGGGGAGAGGAGGCAGACCCAACGCTTATTAACTGAACTTGCAACTTTACAGTGTGTCAGCACATGGCCTTCATCAGACAAAGACCGTTTCCAGATGGAAAAAGGGCCAGACCTTTACTGTGGCACTGAGGAGCATGTTCAGGACCTCCACTAGACGATCTCACAAGGTGAAACAATGAGTTTCCAACTCTTTAGAATTAAATATGCATGAATCAAAGATCTGTTTAGCAATATATGGGCTCGTTCATTTATGTAGTACGGATTATGTTAAGAACATTGTGAAAGTGCATCGAGTGGGTTATCTGGACTTTCAATGCAAAAAGCAAATAGATACATTTTAAATCTGCTTTGCTTTTTCTTCTGCTGTTATTGCTGTCAGTCTTTTCTTCTCATAGTTAAACGCCTTTTACCACATTACTGCGCTTCTAATGAGAAGCTGCGTGTTTATGTTTTGTGTTTGGAGGATCATCCACATTAATTATAATTTGACAGATCCAATTAAAACTGTAGGCCCATAATGATCTGATGAGTTTGCCACCAAGGGAGGCGTCTGAAAACAAACAGCACTGGTTTAATGTAAAGGTTGAGGAACAGGTTTAAAAGGCTTGAAAAGCTGAGTGAGCGCACACAGGCCCATTCCCCTTATCGTCGCTCCCTCTCCCCAGAACCTCATAAAGCTCATAGACAATAATGATCTCACCATAGACTGTAATGATCCTGCCATTTCATGGGGTATTACACTATAATGATGATAGTCCTCCACATTTGCATCCCATCCGCCCTTTAGCTGCAGATCAACACTTCCATCTTTACCTGGTGTAGGTAATTTATAGAGCAAAGGCGTGACTGTGATGTGCTGGAATAACACAAGCCGCGCTCCAGTCAAACACAGAGATTTATTACACCAGCATAAACCCAAAAGCCAAACAAAATGGCGTTTCTAAAGCCAAGCAATGAAGACATCCAGGAAAAGGCACCGATGACAGCACATAAAGGATGATAGGACTGGAGACCTGGGAGGGAGGGGCTCGTCGAGGTGGGACAGGGGTGTGGTCCAGAAAAACTGAGAATGGGAGTGTAAAGATGCTCTGGAGCCCTGTCTGTTTTTACAAAAAGACACAAGCAACAACACAGCAGACACACAATGACTGAAGGAGGAAAAAACAACAAGCTTGTGCGTATTTTACTCACGGAGTTAATGGGAATAAAATACCTTGGTGGATGAGTGCAGATGTGTTTGATACAAATAGTCATTTTCCTATTTGCTGCCTCATTGAGCATGATGAATGATGGGAGTCAGGGAGGCAGTGTGATGAATGGCAGCACCTTGGCTCCATTGCATGCCCTATTGATTCTCCTTCTTTATTACTCCTACAACCCAGCTGGCTGTGGCTGCTCTCCCCACTCTTAGCTCTCACTGGATGGGAGATAGGGTGGCTCACTACTGTAAGCTGCTCGCACAAACCTGGGAAAACATGTACACATGTATGTGTATATGTGAGTGTTTCTGTGCTGTGGGAGTTTATGGGCAAGAAAAATGAGTTTTCTGATTAGTAGATTAGAGACTGTGAGTCTCTAACAGGGACTACTGAGGGAGCTATTTCATTAAAGGAGCTCTCTGATGACAACAAGGGCACAGTTAGAAAGAAAGCAACTTTACAAGTAGGAAGCTTGGGATAGTGTTAGCACAAAAACAATTTTATAAGGTCAGTGTTTAAATCAAATACCATAATATGTCATCTATGTGACAGTGCACCAGTAATTTCTCATTTGTTAACTGGAGGAATTTAATTTAAATATTAGCATATTGAAGTATTACTAATATAATGTGTGACCCCATCCTTGTGTCACTGAGTATGAAGTATCTACTCTCAGTGGCTTTGTTACCCTTTATGAGGAGACCTGCCGTCAGTCAGTGTCACATTAGCTGACACAAAGTGCTTATCCCACAAAGGTTAAGTCAGGAAACATACAGACCAACCTGAGTCAGAGAGTCAGTTACTCAAGACCAGTACAATTCCCTGATAACTCATCATGACTGTGAAAAGCAGATATCAAGTTTGATTTGAATTGTGGCTTGTAGAGCCATATAGAACCACTGTGTTTAGTACTTCAATCATGTGAATGCATCATACTGGGCGAGCATATCTGAATCCAATCGCTCATTTGAAAAACAATGCTCACAGAAAATAATGTGCAATATTTGAAACTGAAAATGACTTGGATTTCAATTCATTTCCTCATTGGGCTGGAAGTAAAAATGATTCCCCGCAATAATATTCCTACATGATTACATTGCACGACTCACACTGACACGTGCATGTGCACAGCCCACAGACACACGCCACTGTCTCCCTCTCAGAATGGTCCGCGTGAAGCTTCCCACACTAAATTACAAATGTTTCAGAGGATTGGAGTTGCAGGACATAATGAAGCAGTGCAGCACACTGCAAGGTAATTACCCAACAGCACTCCTGCCGTCCAGCCACCTCACGAGCAGAGAGAGAAGATGAATAGCCAAAGTACAAGAGCAGTGACCCCTCAAAAGTTTCATTTACCATCTCTCTCTCCTGCTCCCTCCCTGGGATTGTTACAAGCTTGGAAAAGGTAATCATTGGGGGACAGTTTTGGTAGGGTGATGAATGGTGTGTGTGTCTTTGGTGCTTGTACATACGGTTATTTATCTGCAGAGGTACAGGCCTCAGTGTAGGAGGCTGGAGATGCAGAGCGCTCTGAGCCTTATTGAGTCGCAGGGCTGGCTGAGCAGAAGAACATGCCAGGAGGAGGAGAGAGAAAAGGGACAGACCTACAGCAAGTGGACAGACTGCTTGGCTTTGAGACATGGAGCCGATCAATTTTCCCCTCCAACCTATCAGTCATGTGCTCTCTCACTGTCCGTTTGTGCTGATGACACACTTTGGCTGCCCATCGGTCCATTTCCAGGCCGGCAGCACTGAGAGAAAGTCTGCTGTATTTGTCTTGAGTGTTTGTGTGTGTCAGTCAGAGCACACACCTGGGGTTTGTCCGAGTGGAGGAGGTGAGGAGGGGAGGCTGAGCAGCAGCCCCTCAGGTGAGCTGCACTAAAGCTCTTCTCCCAGGCGTACCAGCCTGGTGGCAGGATCCAAGTCTTGTCAATGCATAATGCATTAGAGGCCTCCTTCTACTGACAGCCCCCTCTGCCGCTCTCCTCTCCAGCAGGCTGCCTGCTAATCAAAAACGACACATCCCAGTGTCCAGACGCACACTTGCAGGCCCAAACACACACACACAAACTGAAATATACTAATCAAAAAGTGTGTTTCCTGGAGGCTGACTCCCAAGAGAAATCCAGCTGGAAGAAATTGGAATAATTTATTAGCTTACAAGTTTTTGTTGACAGTTAGCCCAAGGCTATTTATCTCAGTAATAGAGAACGTCTCCAATGTGGCAAAATTGACCAAATCAAACAGCTTTGATCAGAAAATGAATCTGGCAAGGCTGTCTGTCTCTCATGGTCCCAGGAGGCAGTGAGAAACAAACAAAACTGAGACACAGAATGAGAGGGGAAAGAGAAATTATTTAACAAGTTACCATACAAGGGAAAAATCTCAGATAAGCTCTTTCTCCAAGTGAAATATCCACCATAAATGATTATGAGTGTGACAAAGGGAATGTGGATTCATTTGGTTTATTGATAGTAAAATAATGTGACAGTAACTGCACATCAAAAAGCGAAAACTTCATTTCACAGTATTTCTTCAGTTTTGCAAAAAATGTGTTTTCTTATGACAATTCAGTTACATAATGAGAACAAACAATGACTGAAAAGCCAATGTTAGTGTGTTTGAAGCAGAACTGTAAAGGCAGATTTCCCTCTCTTCCCTTTTCCACTGTGGAGTTTACTGTCCAACATGCACCATCAGTGCTGTCAGTGACAAAGACACTGAGGCGCGCTGTAAAACATGTTTGTGACATGATCCCCAGACATGCCTCTCACTGTGAGGGACACATTCATTTATCCAGCCCCTGACAGACAGTTCAAAGGGTCATCAGGCTGACACCAAAACTGAGGGACAGTAACACACCACGATCATCTCAATTAGCACAGAAGCCTTTAAGACACTGCATCATTCTGGCGTCTCATTGTGTTAAATGCATGTCTTGTCTCTGACAGTATATGGAGGAAGTGGCAGAACCAAAGTTTACTCCGCCGCACTGTAAAAAATAATGATTGAATCATTTCTCCATAGAATGGGATTAAACATTGACCCAGCAGCCCCTCCCCTACACCTGTTCTGCTCCTTGTCCTCTCCAATCTATCCGCCTAATGAATTTTTACCTGGCACAGACTGTTTAAAACTCCATTTGGAATAGTGCCTACAATTACCTCCTCTGAGTCTCCAAAGTAACTACGCACGGCCTAATTAGTATGCATTATCAATTAACAAACTTAATAGCTGGCAGATTGATTGGATCCTCTGTAGAAAGGGCCAGAGCTGAAACAAAGCAAAATGAAAAGTCTTCTCTCTACACACTTCCCTTCCACATTCTGTTGGATTTATTTGATAGAAAATCTGCTGCACTGTCGTTTATGTAAAATGTTAAATGTACAAAAATATACAAGCATCTGTTATTTTTTCAAATGGGTTTCTACAAGCTATTATACGATCTGAGGGGGAAGATTTAAAAAATGTATTTGCTAGTCTGACAAAAAGGAGTAATAGATGTTTCTATTATGCATTATAAATGATCGCTGCATTAGTATTATTATTGCACCTACTAATCCCCAAACACTGTGAGCCTTTCTCTTTATGTAATGGGAAGTACAAAGTGGTAGTTTTTGTTGTGCTCATATAGGACTTCAACCATATCTGCTGACAACAGTAGTAAATCACAAATTTCTCTTCAGCTGACTGCCACAGGGGCGTCTAAAACAAGGGCACAGAATCATATGGCAGACCTAACATGGCACATTTGTTTACATTACAGGCCCTGGTGTGTCCTGCTTGGTAAACATGAGCTGAGACAGTAAGGAGCTCTTGCAGTAATTTGGTATTAGGAGCTTTATAAGCAAAGGCTGATGATGTGGGCTATGGTAACAAGACAGATGAAAAAGTGAGCCCCTCCACAGCAGAGGAAATAGCACTGGCAGGCAATAGCCAAAGCAAGGTAATTTGTCAAGAAGATGAAAATGATTGTTAAAACCAAGCATACATTTTGTGGACACTGACGCTGCTGTTAAATTGTGCTGTGTGACATAAAAGTCGCTGAATGGGGACAAGCTTCAGCATTTGTCACGCATCTGTTAATGAATGTTTTTTGTTTTCTAATATTTGGTTGGTTTTACAAGAAAACAGAGGAAATTGATGGTGTATTTCAATCTTATCCACTCTTTGTGCTCGATTTTCTTTTGTCCTTCTCCAAAGCTGTTCAGAACAATTCTACATATACAAACTTTATGATATATAATTAAACAGAAAGTGGGTTAAAACTATTAAAATTATATTTACATTGTTGTGGTTGTCTTGAATATAAATTCTGCTCAACAGAACATTTAGATTTGAACACAGGATATTTAACCACATACAATATGGTTCTCTTTTTTAAATTCACTTTCTTTGACTGTGACAATAGCTGTTTAACTGTAGTCACGGTAGGAATCAGTCTTTATTTGCGCTCTAATGCCCGGGTAACATTCATAAACGTACCTCCAAAACGTGTTTGACAGGGTCGTTTTCGATGCAAATTGGCCCGTGCGTCCTGCGCCTAGAGCGCTGTCCGTGGTGCTGAAATAAGCGCCGCATTGATTTTCTTTTTAATCAAACCAAATGTTTTCACCTGATTCCGGCGCTCTGATTAAAGGAACTCGTTTATTTACATAAATATCAATAAAAACACATTATGACAATTACTTGCCCTATTGGTCACAAACTTTATACGCCTGAAAAAGTACTTTATTTTCATTAAGCAGCATGAAATGCAGTGATTAACGCACTAATTACGGCCACTATAAACAATTAGTTTGGTTCACTTTTCCTGTAATAGGTCATTGTTTTGATAGAATCAACAGCGCGGTGAGACTAATGCGGACACAATAGGACAAAGGCCGTGAATTCCTGTAGCAGGAGCATGAGCGGACAAATAGAATAATGTTTGATCTTTTCTGTGGACTGCTGCTTCTTTTGGTAAAAATGGCTTCTCAGCAAACAGGCAGCAGAGTCCGGAGGAGAAGAAAAAAACAATCCATTACCTGCCACAAACACCAGTTGTCCAAATAGTTCATAGTGCGGTAACACATAGAGCGGCAGAAATGTGCTGTAAATGCAGGGAAGCAGCGAAATCGAGGAGTCACATGCAATGAGCGTCACCCTGGCGCACGGGGGACAGCGGCCCTATTGCACCCGGACACTAAACCGCAGCAGTAACTTAATGAAAAAGTAAAGTAAAGTACAATGTTTTTTGTTTTGTTTTTCACTTTGGGTGTAAAGAATGATTCTGAGTATAAAAATTTGCCTACAAAGCCGCGCACTGTAGATGCAAACATAAACTCTCACTTTGAAAACTAGATACAAATAGTAATAATTTTCATTTATATTTTGGGAACTGAGATACGAGTTCACCCTCAACTTTTATGTTTAAGCCATTTGGCTGTCCGGGATGGATTAAAAAAAACGCACACTATTTTAACAAAAAGCAAAGCAGATTAAATGGGGCGTAAATTGTGAGTTTGGAAATCTCGTAACAACTTTTACAACTTTTTTAGAGTATTTTAGAGAGCAGCGCTCCACAGAAGCCCACACGAGGAACATGGAGCCAGACTGTGGCAGTGCGCAGGGGGGTTTGTGTGTGCTGTGATGCTGTGTTGTGCGCGCATGTGGCTCCTTCCTCTTTTTTTCTCCCTCACCCGCCTCACTGATGTATATTTCGTTGTCCGTGGGCTTAATTTTGATTTATAGTCCGTCCATAAATTAGAAAAATATGTTTTAGAATCCCATCCCGCGGAAAAGCAGCCAGTGATGTCAGGGGATTGGAAGATATTTAAGATGTCAGAAATACATATTGGATTAGTGTGCTTTGTTCCCCCGCAACAGCAGGTGTTTAATCATTGCTGATGGCTGGAGCAAAATGCGTTAGGACAGGCCAGGCCCAAAAAACTCGCGCCGCGTTCCCATTGCGATAAATCATACGGTCTGGCGTTGTTACATTCTCGCGCGCATTCATCTCACGCACATGTTCCAAGACTAAAACGTGCAGTAAAGGCTTTGGTTTATGAGGCGCGCTCTCTGCTTTCGCTATGGGTTAAATCACTTGGCCAACTACAAACGGAGATACAGCTAAATATGATAGTGCCAAAGTTAAAGTGCGCGTAATTCTTCTCCAACCTTGTCATAACCGCAGGGGACTGATAAGATGTCACTCCTGTTTGTTTAAAGACATTTTTTCCCTCAAACTATATTAAACAATCCTTTTTAACACTTGTAAAGCAACATCGAATGGGCCTTGCATTTACACAAGATTATGGACGCGATTTGAAAAACTGCTGAGCAATTGGTTTGGGTGTTTCTTTCATTTTTAACAGGAGTGTTGTTCACTACAGTTTATACGGAAATCTGCAGACAAACCAAAGTCTTTCCAACTTGTCTACTGAGCTTCAAACAAGTGATAATCCAGAGCTACATTTATAACGCAGTAATATCAGAATGGACTTTGAATTTTGTGTTAACTTCCACCACTTTCTCTCAACATAAACCACATTTATACTAAGCAAGTGTTGTGCGGCCCTGAACACTAAAGCTGCACCACTGAAGCCTAGAATTTGTGGATGATAATCTCAATGTGGGAAATTGTCCTTATTAAAGATTAAAGTTGCAAAGATTTGTATTAGTTTAGAGTCCATCAACTGGGTTAAACAAATAGGAACTCAAACTTTTATTGTTTGGATTTGCACATCAGTTTCTTCACATTTCCTCCTTAACATAAAATGTGGATCAAATTTGGCTTTTGCCTTTTTGTAGCTAAAAGAACTTGGGGCTGTGGGGGTTTGAAGCAGGAACAAGGACATTTCCCCTAAATTGGGGAATTGAACTGAGAGTAAATTGCTGAATCCTAAATGTTTCTATAATACATCATGGCCACATTTCAGTATCTCTTGTACATTCAAACCTATTCTGATTGAAACTTGTAACTTAACATGTTGGTAAAACAACATGTAACTTTTTGGTAGTCGTACTCCACCTCCTCCATGAACAGAAAGAAAATAAAGAACATTTTCCATTGAGGTGGACCTTAAATGCCCAAAGGTGGAGCATATGTGAAGATTCAAAGCAATAACATTTCCATAACCTTCACGCAGGCCGAGTCAGGTTTGTGGAGATGCAAGTCAGCTCCATGTTTTCAAGGTTTTAGCGCAAAATATATCAAAGTCTGTTTTTGTCAAAAAAGTGAAATAGGACTTATATGACAGTCATGTAAAAAATAGTATAATAAAAAAATGCTAGTTATTAAATAGTTGTTTGTTTCTTTCTCTGGTATTTTCTTGGGAGCACATCCTCAGAGTCTCTAATTCTTCTCTAATCCAGAGTGTCATGGTCATGGCTGTATGTTCCTCCTCCGCCCAGTGGCCCTTTGTCGCCCCGTTTTGCTCTCCCAGCATTACTCAGCTCAATGACACAAGGCAAATTGCATTTAATAAATGAGCTTAATGGATTCGACGATTGGTTAACGCCACAGTGTTTCCTCTCGTTAGGCAAAACATTTATTTCTCAGTATCTTGCACCAACACAGGGCAGCCAGAGTCACGCACGCGCGTGCACAAGCCGCCTGCTCATTGCGCTTTGCCTTTGTCAAGTTCACATTTGTTTTTGAGGAAATGTGCGTTAATTTTGATCCACCTTCCTAATGTTTGACTTCTATTACATAATTGTGCAGTGAGAGGTGCTTAAAACCGGAGCACAAGTGGTTAAATGTCACGACACCAGCCGCAGCCATCCACGTCCTCCTTTATGGCCTCTCCATGTTTGGATGCGCAAAACAATCTAATCGGACATTATTGATGTTACAGATGTTGTTGTAATCAAATTATCGGTCTGTGAAGGGCCCCTCTGTCATCACACCGCCACATGAAATGTGGGAAAGGTCATTGCGCGTCAGTTTAATGGCAACTTTGAAGCTCAGGTGACTGCGTCGTATGGGCATGGATGGTAACGTTGATGATTTCACAGAGCCCAGGGGTAACCTTTCTTATATAGCAAACGTACACTGCGTGTGGATTTATTGGAGACGATCTAATATGGCTGCAGGAAAACTTTGAATTGTTCTACAAATAACCACATATTGCATTGGGCCACAGATACGTGGCTTGAGGATTTCAACAGATGCGCCACAACCTTCACTTTACTGACTGGAATGTGGAACAGGGGCAAAGGTGTCATCATTAAAATGGTCCGCTGCAAACTAACATGATGTTGCCTATAACCTCCTCAGTTTAAAGGCCATTCGACAGCGGAATCTTTCTCATAGAACCATAAAGGCTCCTAAAGGAGAACGCGAGAGCCCGATCTCCGTTTTTTAGATGTCGACTTTGACATTACTTGTGTTCGGCCGTCAGTTTGGGCGCATTAATCCAGACTCAATTAGGTGTCAGTGCTGTTCCCACTTTGATGATAGCCTTGGGCTGCGGCGGCGCGTACAACCCTAATCAGGAGAGTAAACTCCGCTATATTTCAATTTGTGAAGGCGCTCTTCC